>PVKM010001112.1:0-71641 GCA_004027735.1 Carollia perspicillata
CCCAGCTTAACAGATTGGGAAATTTAGGCACAAAGAGAGTTAGAAAACTTGCTGGTTAATGTAGAGTCAAAATCCAAGCCTAGGCATTCTGGTTTCAGAGTCCCTGTTCTTTGGTTAATCTTTCCTTGTGTCTTTTACCTCTCTCTTACTTGGGTGGGGCCCTCTTTTTATTTTTTGTACCTCCTTGAACTGGTATTGTACCTTAGCTGAGCCTATTATAAAAGCATTCTGGCTACATGAAAATGGATTACTTATACGGTACAAGTGCTTCATAAACTTTCAAGTATTACAGTATATATGGTGAAGATAAAGACATTTTCTGACCTCTTTCTATATACTAACCTTCCCTGGGTCACACAATTTACAAAAGATGACATTTAACTTCTAAGTCATTATGACTTCAAGGATATTTCTGGCCATTGTTTTTACATACCTCAGTTATTTTATGTTTACATTATGGATGAGTGTTTCTTTTTTGATTCCTAAGTGAACAATCCTACTTCTATCAGTGGAAGTTTAACTTATTCATTGAAGCTAACTTTCACATTTACGGCAAATTCTGAGTTGCTAACTATACCCACCTAAGTCAAGGTTACCAAAAAATTTATTCAGCACCCTGCTTTTTCCAAAGACCTATGAGAATTACAAATAACTAGATCAAATCAACTGATTCCAAGACACTATATCATGTACGTACTCCCAAATTAGTCTTGCATTAAAACAATCATGAAGATATTTTCACCCCAAATAATTGCAGTTGAAAGAAAACATCAGCATTATTAAATAAATTTTTTACTATAAATATCTAATTCACAGATTTCAAATTTGTGGCCTGAGTTAAAATCAGTATAGACAGCTAGCTAGCCAATGATGTTTCAAACTTCCTTTCTCTCTCTCTCTTTTTTTCATCCTCACCTGAGGACATGCTTGATTTCTCTCCTCCTCTCTCTACCTATGGAGGAAGAGAGAGAAGGAGAGAAACATTGATGTAAGTGAGAAATATTGATTCATTGCCCCCCATACACACCCACACTGAGATATGTATACAACCTAGCTATATGCCAGAATCAAACCCATGACCTTTCATTTCATGGGAAGATGCTCCAACCAACTGAGCCACACTAGACAAAGCTGTTTCAAACTTCTTACAAACCTTTAAAACCTGCACAATTTACACAAAAGCTCAGATTTTTAATTTCTCTTGAAAACAGGAAAATCTGTTCACCCACCCCAGATTTGTACATGGCAACCATCAACAGGAGTGGAGCACCCACTTGAATTCTCCAGTTCCCCACGGTCACCATGATTCCATACCATCTTATGTTTTCTGGCTTAGTTATTTCTCTGCCTTATGTCTTCTGCTTTAGTTACTGCTATGCTCCGCAGGCAGCTAAATATAAAACTCCTAATCCTGAAGGCTTTGTGTAGAAGCCTTCAAACTTCATGTTTATAAATATAAACAAAGTTTGATGTGTCAAGAAACTCTATCACCTATAGATAATGAAGCTAGCCAAGATTTACTGATGATCAAATTATATGAGCTAAAGTTAAATTCAGTTATACCAACCTCATTGTCCTTATCCTAAGTCACCAGGTTTTCTACAAGATCATAACAAAAAGTTATATTAATCACACTAGATTTATTATTTACATTGAATTTATTGTTTTAATACAGCTCATTCCTATGGAGTTTCCCAGCCCATTATTCTATTTTTCCAATTCAGTAAAGTAAAATGATGAATGAGTATTTTCAGAATTTCCCAGAGCTGCCAGAATGAACACATTCTTCCTTTACGTGACCCTAGTCACTTGCATGAGTTACCTCCACCATTATTTCAGTGCTTAAAACAAATTTTACACAGTTGAACAAAACTCAGACAAATGTGTCATGATAGTAGCATGCCATTACTGAAGCATATTTGCATTACAAATTGTTTAAGCATCTACAAAATCTGAATAAATGGGAGTTGTGACTTTATAATAGAAATGTAGAACAAAAGACTAAAACATGGTATTTCAATCTATAATCATTAATCACATTCATAAATCAATTAATAATACATATTTTTACAGTTCCAGCCCCTGTTCTAAGATGGAACAATACCTTGGATGGGAGTGAATATTCTAACAAACTTTAACCCATAGAATAAACTCCTTTTATAAATACATTATGAGATTGCTTTGTAGCTTAGGCAGGGTGGCCCAGAGCAAAACACAGGTTGAGGCTTACCTTGGCCTGCACACCCAGGAAATCCCAGAGCCTGCATAACCTGTGGACAACTACAGACCACATCAGAGTACCACAACCCAGCCCTTGCACAGCTGATGTTCCACAGAGGGCAGAGGGTGGTGTTCAGTGGTCACACCCAGTCATTGCAACTGACTGGCCTGGATAAATCCCTACCATTGATTGACCTGACAACAGCAACCAAGGCTCAACTACAAGAGGAGAGTGTACTCAGACTACATGAAGGGTGCACCTTGAATACACAGCTTAAATGACAGGGGAAGCAGTGCCACTGAACCCTACAGTACACCTACTACATTAGGCGACACTACCAAGACACAGAGTCAAAGCAGCTCCACCCAATACATAGAAATAAACACAGGGAGGCTGCCAAAATGGGGAGACAAAGAAAAATGGCACAAATGAAAGAACAAATCGAAACTCCAGAAAAAGAGCTAAATGAAATGGAGATAAGCAATCTATCATATGCAGAGCTCCAAACACTGGTTATAAGGATGCTCAAGGAACTTAGTGAGGACCTCAGCAGCATTAAAAAGATCCAGTCAGAAACAAAGTTTACACTAATTTAAATAAAGAACAATTTACGGGGAAACAACAGTAGAGTGGATGAAGCTGAGAATCCAATCAATGATTTGGAACATAGGGAAGCAAAAAAACAACCAATCAGAACAAGAAGAAAAAAGAATCCAAAAACAAGAGGACATTTAAGCAGCCTCTGGGACAACTTCAAGTGGTCCAACATTTGCATCATAGGGGTGCCATAAACAGAAGAGAAAGAACAAGAAATTGGAGATCTATTTGAAAAAATAATGAAGACAACTTCCTTGATTTGGTGAAGGAAAGAGACACACAAGTCCAGAAGCACAGAGAGTCCCAAACAAGATAGATGCAAAGAGGCCCACTCCAAGGCACATCATAAATAAAATGCCGAAGGTTAAAGATGAAGAGAGAATTTTAAAAGCAGCAAGAGAAAAGAAGTTAGTTACCTATAGGGGAGTTTACACAAGACTGTCAGCTGATTTCTCAAAAGAAACATTGCAGGCTAGAAGGTATTGGCAAGAAATATTCAAAGTGATGAAAAGCAGGGACCTACAGCCAAGATTGCTCTATTCAGCAAAGCTATCATTTAGAATCATAGGGCAGATAAAGAGCTTTCCAGACAAGAGAAAACTAAAGGAGTTCATCATCACCAAACCATTATTATATGAAATGTTAAAGGGTCTTCTTTTAGAAAAAGATCCAAACTATGAGCAATAAAATGGTAAAAATACATATCTATCAACAACTGAATCTAAAAAATAAACTAAGCAAACAAGAAGAACAGAGACAGAATCATGGATGTGGAGAGTGTAGCAAAACACAGGGAGTGTTTTGACGGTTGCCAGATGGGAGGAGATGTGGGGGAATGGGTGAAGTGGTGAAGGGTTTAAAAAGAACAAATAAGTAGTCACAGAATAGCCATGGGGACATAAAGTACAGTATAGAAAATGGAGAAGCCAAAGAACTTATATGCATGACCCATGAATATGAACAATGTTAAGGGGATTGCCTGAGGGGGTGGGGGGTGCTGAGTGAAGGAGACCAAGGAGAAAAAAATAGGACAACTCTAATGGTATAATCAATAAAATGTAATTTAAAAAAGTTATTTCAATACATGTTATAATATATAGCATTGTATTTTGACATACCATGTAAAATAATGTGTAAGTACAAAAAAATGAGACAAAATTCTATAAGAGAGCATTTGAATATTTTTAATTCTCTAAACAGCCTTCTTTTTTGTCAGGAAACAAACTTGTAGCATTCTGGTTTTCACTAAATTATTTAGATGGACCACTTAATTATGATCACTAATTCTGTTTGAATCTTGCTGGAACACTGAGCAAAATATGCTCTTGATATATGCTGTTAGTCTCTAAGATGCCCAAACAACACATGTACTCAGTGCTCTGATTCAGTTGGTTTCATCGAAGCAGTTGTCAACAGAGCCCAGACTGACCTTCTATGGAAAGACTAAGGTGACTGGCTGAATTTTCCATTACTTGACCAAGGAAACAGAAGGGTGGGCAGTGGGTATTTGGTCTATTTTACCCATCAGGAAGTGAGTTTGGCAAGGGAAATTTAGAAAAACAGCCCACTACTTTTTATTATATTTCAAGACACTAAATAAACCATCAAATGATTAAGTGGAAAAGTAAAACACTCCAGTTTCCCTCTAAAAATGCCTGCTGTTTCTCAACCTTGTCCCAGCCACAGCTGATTTTATCTCTTTACTCTGCAAACCTACCCACCCCACAGGGCATCAGTTCCTTAGAAAAGGCCCATCCACTTGAGAATGTGCCAAAGTCACATTTTCTAAAAATGCAGACCTTTACTCCAGGCTTATATTCAACTATGAAGTGGAACCAAATGAAGAAAATAGGGCTGTGCAAAGGCCTTTTGGGCTTATTTTCATACCTAAATATGCCTCCAGAATCCATCTCATAAAACACAAGGCCACTAAGCCCTGGAAGTCTTCTTACTGCATTTTAGAATGTTAATCACACAGAGTTTGATTTTGTGTTAGGCGAAATAACTTGCCTGGATGGATAAAATAGATCTGATAATTTAAGACAGAATATAGGTTAAAAGTAGTCAAGTCCTAGGTACAACCTAGAATTAAAAAATTCTTGTACTCACTGTTGCCTGATGAATTTAGGGAGGTAAAAAATTTTTAATGTATAAATACAGCCCTAGGTCTCACAATCATTGGACCAGCCTCCCCCATGCCTTTCAATATAAGAGAAAATGAAATGATAAAGAAGAGATAAAAATCAATGAAAACACAATGGTAAAAATAAAACTAATCCTAAAAGAGGAAAGTTGTTAGGTCTACAGACTAAACTGCTATAATAAAGAACACCTCCCAGAACACAATGACTTAATCAATATAGAAGTCTTACTTCTTTCTCATAGAGCAGTTCAGAGACAGGCGGTCAGTCCAAGGCAGTGAGAGATACCCTTAACATGTGGCTTCTCTCCTTTGGTTCCAAAGTGACTGCCCCAGAAAGTTGTCATCATTCCAAGCCATCAAGATGGAAAAGGAGGTAGACATTAAATGACCCAGAAGTTGCACCTATCACTTTTGCTCACATCCCATCAGCTACAGCATAATACATAGCCATCATGCCTAGCTGCAAGAGAGACTTGCAATAAGGGGTAGTTATCAAGCATTAATTATATCCAAAAAGTAACTTTGTGGGGAGGACCTCTACCTGTCAGTTTTGGCAAGGCTTTTAGTCTCTTGCTAAGCCAGGATAGAGTAGTATGAATTCTATAATGAAAAGTTAGAAGGAAAAATAAAGGATATTGGGAGATAACAGTGTCTGGAATGCCAATAAAATCTCAGATTCCTTCAGTCCCTTCTTCAAAATTGATAGACACACAGATATATCAGCATGAAGTCAATGACAAAGGGAAGTAAAGATTCCCAAAAAGGAAAAATATATCAATACAAAAAATCATCAACTTTCTGTTTTATCTCAAGTATACAATAGATATTTTAAGGTTCTTCCCTCTTTTAAAATAGGTTTAAAACAAGCCTATATTCCGCAGTTATTCCAAAACAATTACCTCCAATTGGCTCTTATTTTGTCAGATAAAATAAATGGCTTTCCACGATATTGTCAGACAGATGTTCCCCCCACCTTTTCATTGCTCCCCCCACCTTTTCATGCTCGATGCTTCTCAGAAACTTCCCACAACTAGAAAGAAAGGCGAAACTAGGCAGTAGTGCTTTCTTACTGCCCAAGTAAAACATAGCTTTATTTGTCCATCCTGCAAACCTAAAAAATTTGCTTCTTGTGTTCCATTTGAAAAATAAATAAAGAGAAAAGCAATATTAAAATTTCAACATAAGAGAGAAAATGATTATATATGACGACGAAGATGTAAGTACTTTGATGTGTAGAACAAACATACTCGTATGCTAACAGAGCCTGCTCACTGCGGAAGTCATTAGTGCTACTTACCAATTATTCTGGGTTCCCTGTTGAGAACAAGAGTAAGATTTACCTACTGGCTCCTTAGTGATTGGATGAACCACATGACAAGTTTTGGCCAGTGAGTTCTAAGCAGGAAGGCTGTCCTTTATTTCGAGTCAAGATCATTTATTTGAAGCTATAATTCCCTCCAGTGCTTTCCTTTCCTGTGCCATTACTACCAGATGTTGGTTGCCCAGTGGAACTGGGCCCCAAACTGAGGACCACGTAGACCATGCCATGTCAGCAGGACAGCTGACCTCAGTGGACATGAAGTATTACAGAGATATAAACCTTTTAGTTTAAGACACTGGGATTTGAGGTTGCATGTTATCATTGCGAAGAAACCTGGCATACCCTGACCAATGTAAGCCTTCCTTCACATAGCTACCCTTTGGTGTTGATAAATATTTAATGACCACCCATTATATGCCAGCATTCTGTGCACTTCATCCTCAAGTGGATAGATTAGAAAACTGAGGCAAGGTTACACAGCAAGTGGATGGGGGATTTAAGATATGGACTCCGACTCAGTGTCCAGTCGTCATTCCATAACTCCATTTATTCAGCACCAAATCCTTTTTTATCAATCTCAGACCACCACCTTTCATCTCCAGAAAAATGTATGGCTCCCTTTATTCCTGTGCATTAGAAACATTTCATTCTCCAAATTGGCACATACTAGCAAAACCTAACCTTTAAAAATCACTCTCCTTGGAAAGCACAGAAAGAGTTCAAAAGTAGGAGTTAAAAGAACAATTTTCCTTTTAGTAATGTCTTTACTCCCAGATAAGAGCAACAAAGGCAGCAATCTGAATGATTGGCTCTCCTGGACTCCTTATTAGCTGTCCAGGGCAATCCCAGACATAGGTTTGCCACACGCTGCCACCGTCACTATAGAAGCACCTATTTCCCCATTATGTGGCTGAGCAAGTGCTGGATGCAAAGCTGGAGGGTGACCCAATTTATGGTGCTGCAACAACAGAACAGCACCCCAGCTGGAGAAAAGACATTTCAGCTTTGCTCTTTTCAAACATATTTGTATAGATAAATGGAAGTTTTATGTGGGCACAGATAATAGATTGCCCTCCCAACACACATGTGTAACTTCGATTCTGCCAGCAGTCATCCTCGTAATAAGGGAGATTTAGAGAAGGTAGTTTATCCAGAAGGATCCCAAAGAGCTTCACAAAAACTTCACAAATCACAGGCAAAAAGCCTACTTGCAGATCCACAGGGAGAACTCATTGCTAATATTGTGCTTTCACACAACTCCTCCACATGTCAATGAGAGACTTACCCACACGTCAGAAAAATGGAATAGTGGAGTCAAAACCTGTCGTGGGGCCAGAAGAGAGAAATTTTGCCCCAAATATGTATAGTAACTGTGTCTCTGCCCATCTTGGGGATTAGAAATGATAGCTGCTTAATAGACACCCACAGGCATGGCACACATGGCTCAATGTTAAGGGTCCAAAACAACATTGCTATACCCGCCAGAAGACTTCACGGGGAGGCTAGGCATCAAGAATTGGAATTTGGTCTCCTTCCTTTTGCCAGATGTGCCACTAGCTCAGATTTAATACCATGTCCCGATTGAGTTGGGATAAAAACAAGTCAACTATGAAACAATTCCTAAAATAAAGCAGCCCTAGTAAATGACTGAATTGGGGGTTTCTAGTTGTTCAGTTATGATTTGGGTTTTAGTTTCCTATTACCCCCAACAACTATGACATGAGTTGGGGAAAATTCAAATTAGATCTTGAAGTTCTGGTCTGGCTGGTGTGGCTCAGCTGGTTGGAGCATTGTCCAGTAACCGAAAGGTTGCGGATCTGATCCCCAGTCCAGGTGCCTATGGGAGGCAACAAATTGATGCTTCTCTCTCACATTGATATTTCTCTCTCCCCTCCTCTCTCTCTAAAAGCAATGAAAAAAAAATGTCCTCAGGTGAGAAATAAAAACTATATATGTTTTGAAAGCTTGAAGTTCTAGATAAAGAATTAAGTCACTTCTTTCTGATGTACTTTGAAGAAACTCAGATTGAAGCAGACCATGCCTTAATTCAGTTTCATGAGGAAAGTAATATATTATCCCCATTTTCCAAATGCAAAAACTGATGCTCACACTCACACAGCTAAGTGTCCGAGTCAAGATTCAAAGTGAGTTCCTCTGACTTGCACCCAAGATCTTATTGACTAAGTATTCTGGCAAAACACTATACATCTTTTTTTTTTTTTTTTTTTTAGAGAGAGCAGGGAAGGAAGGGAGAAAGAGAAGGAGAGAAACATCAATATGTGGTTGCCTCTCACATGGCCCCTACTCAGGGGGTAGGGGAACCTGGCCCATAACCCAGGCATGTACCCTGACTGGGAATCGAACCAGCAACCCTTTGATTTACAGGCTCACACTCAATTTACTGAGATACACCAGTCTGGTCCAAAGAGTATATATCTTGATATATACTAAATATATATCTTTTGTAAAAGAGATATACACTTGAAGGATTTGGTGTGTGTTTTATAAATCAAACAATCCCTTAAAGTGCAATTATATTTTATTAGGTACATGTTAGTAGTACTGAGGTGAGTCTCCATGTTGAACAAAAAAATTAGTATTTCTTAAGACTGCTATGGTCTGTATTGTAACAAAATTATAGCAGAAAGATAAAAATCTTGTAAGGAGGGCTAAATACATATTTTAAGTTCCATCTTAAATAGTGTAAAAACTATGCATAATGGAATATACAAAAATAACTAAATTGGATGGATAATAATGAAAATATTAAC
Organism: Carollia perspicillata; assembly: GCA_004027735.1. NCBI lineage: Eukaryota > Metazoa > Chordata > Mammalia > Chiroptera > Phyllostomidae > Carollia > Carollia perspicillata. The sequence goes on from PVKM010001112.1 coordinate 9,054, forward strand.
ATCCTCGGCTCTTTGGAGGATCAAGCAATCAGCCCAGGGGTGGACATGTTGGGATATGCAACTTAGGCTGGACCATGAAGAGAGAATAAGAGAGGCAGAGTGACAGAGAGTTATTTAGAGCTACTGTTGCCTGGGCTGTGCTGGCTTCTGGGTTACTGTACCTACATATCCATTGGGCTGTCGCCTGCCTTCCCCTTCTGCCCTCTCACCAAGCCCAGCTCCTGCCTACACCAAAGGCCAACAAACACTAATGTGAAGAGGGGACCATTCTTAGCACCATGAACATAACCTAAATACCTTTACATAATCATGTCTAATTAAATTTAATTAATTCTTCTGATCTAAAAGAGAAAGTCCAAAACATTTAAAGTGTTCTGGGGCATGGATAGACCTAGAGAGTATTATGTTAAATGAAGTTAGTCAGTCAGAAAAAGACAAATACCATGTTATTTCATTTATATGTGTAATCCAAAGAATAATTTAAACAAACAAAACAGAAAAAGACTCATAGATACAGAGAACAGAATGATGGCTGCCAGAGTAGAGGGGGCTGGGGGACTAGGTGAAAAAGATGAAGTACAAACTGGTAGTTACAAAATAGTCCCAGGGATATAAACCACAGCATAGGGAATATAGTCTGTAATAAAATAATAACTAGGTATGGTGCCAGGTGAGTACTAAAAATATCAGGGAAACACTTTTTAAAGTAGGTGATTGTCTAACAACTATGCCGTATGCCTGAAACTGATAAAAATAATATTGAATGTAAAGTATAATTTAATTTTTTAATTTTAAAAAATAAAATTAAAGTTAATATAATAACAACAACAATAATAGTAATAAAGTATTCTTTTAAAACCCTGAACTGACTTCCATTTTAAGAAGGCTAACTGAACATCTTTGCTAAAATGCTTGGTTACCTCCTTATATATTACCACTGGAATGGCCAAAGATACTCAAATAACAGGAGATAATCCGCTTTTGACTCCACATGTCAGAAATTTGAACTGGAAGATTTCCTAAGCATAGCACCTATTTGTAAAAAATATATTTTATTTGTAATTATTTATATATATGATTATATATTTATTAGATATGACTTCTGTACATAAAAATCTAAACTCTCTGGACACAAAAAAGCAAACTCAATTGTGAACAAGATTGAAGACAAAGAACTAATAACAATCAATAATTACAACAGAAGTGACAGAATAAGGGGTAATATATAAGGGGTTTTACAAATTAATAAGAAATTAGGAATGCTCCCATTACAATAAATGGACAAAAAAATAAATGTATTTTAAAGTATTAAACCTCCTTAATAATCAGAGAAATGATTATTAAAACAATGTTATGCTACTTTTCACCTATCATGCTGGTATTCGAAATTATGTTGAAAACCAGTATATTATTATTGAAAGTGTAAACAATTAGACTCTTTCCACAGGGACATTTGGAAATAATAAATAAACATTTTTGCCTGCCAACCAACCTACAAATTTTATTTCTATGAGTTTATTATAAATAAATAACCAAGAGTGTGTGCAAAGAGATACTCCAATAATGTTCACAATGCACTTTTTAGGACAATGTAAAATTGCAAACAACTTAAATGTCTAACAATAGGGGACTGATTAAGTAAATCTGTTTAAAACAATACTTGTGCAGCCTTTCAATATGGTTCCATGTTATTAAATTTTTTAAATAGCAGCACTATCACATCTTACTCATTAAAAACTATACACATAGAAGGAGAGAGACTAAAAAATGTTAATATCTCTAGAAGGTAAAATTAGAGACAATCATCTACAATCAACATACATTACTTTTGTTATAAGGAGAAAAAAATGTCACTTCAAAAAAAAGGCACCGACCTATACAACTCTCTTAGCAGTAAATGTTCGGCCATAACCTTGTTTCAATGAGAAGACATGAAATCTTATGACAGGATTACCCTTATAACACAGCAAACCTGAATCCCCAAAGGAAATAGTTACAGATAAAAAATCCAAATCATTATAGGAAATTACTTTTCTATATCCAAACCTTCTGGTGTAAATCAAGTCCCAACCTAAGTCAGGAGTTAGTCATTCAACATTATCTATGAGTGTTATTCCTTTAGACCCTCAGTCTCATCCACAATTAATATCCTCTTTACCTGGGGAGTGGGGTATCCTGGTACCCCTGGGTGACCATAGAGCTCCAGCTCTATTCTCAGTGCCTTCCCAATTGTCCAGTGGGGATAACTGTTTCTGCTATATTGTCTAATATCATACCTAATTATCTTCACAGGCATGTTAATTTTTCTATTATGAACTGAATGTTTATGTTCCCCTAAAAATCTCATAGCTGAAACCCTAACCCCTCTATCACTTCATTGTGGCTGTATTTTAAAAAGTGGCCTATAAGGAAGTAATTTGAGTTAAATGAGGTTATAAAGGTGGGGCCCTGACCTCATAGGATTAGTGTCCTTATAAGAAGATACACCAGATCTCTCTCTCTCTCTCTCTCTCTCTCTCTCTCTCTCTCTCTCCAAAAACACAGAGAAGAAGAGGCCTACCACAAGCCAGAAAGGGAGCTCAGATGAGGAAATGAATCAGGCTACATTCAATTACAGGTTGATATGGAGGCACCATGGTCAGTCCTTTGCCTAAGGTGGCATAAATCTGAAGAGTCACCCAGCTCCAGAGCTCCTTGTGACACTGGCCAAAGCCTTTGTTGAAGCTGTGTCTCAGTTCAACCCCTCCTTCTGCCCAGTTCTATTTATTTCACTCACCCACAACTGCTGATCCTGAATGTGTTTCCAATTAGCCTCTGTAAGACAATATCCATTGTGTAGTTTATTTCCTATGGAACCCAACCTTAGGCAGCATAATTGCATAATTAATGCATTCCTAGTTGTGTAAGTTTTTATTTAGGATATGCTAAAACAGAGTTTTCAAAATGTGCATTTCATTTTTATGACTGGATTGTCAACTTCTTCTTTAATACATTTTTATATTAATCATAATTTTGGTAGACTTCAAAGGAAATCAATTCAGCTGTTGAATTGAATACTCTGTTACAAACAAGTGCACACCACACTCATTATTGGAAACTTGTTACCCCAAAAGTTGGGGTTTAAATTAAGATCAGGCAATCTATATTAAAAATATATTAAATAGGATTTAATTGCCTGCATTATATAGTGGGTAATTTTTTCATGATGCCCATTACTAAGTGAACTAGAAGTGATCAGAGCCCTTTCCACAGCCAAAACTACTGGCAGGAACACCTACAGGTGATTTCTAGAAATTACAGCTGCTGAGCCCACATGAAAATCTGACTGAGGGTGACTCTGGCTTGCTCTAGGTTAAAAAGCAATGGTGAGTTTTTCAGAGTTTGCATTGATTCCTAGGTAAAGTTAAGGTAAGATCTTGCACTTTTCTTGAAAAATGGAAGTTCAGTGTAGCAACATTTATTTCTGCCCTGTTTGAATTTTTAAAAGAAAGAAAATAGACATTTTAAAATATGGTCCATTGCTCAGTACTAGCAAAAAAGTTGTTCAACATGATGTCTCTCTTTCTGAAGATCAGCAGTTGGATTAGATTCACCATAAAAATGTAAAATCAAGACTTGGAACTGGCTCTACGAATTTCCTCCCCAGAACTCTTACAAACTTTCATTTTGCACTTGCAATTTATAAAACATATCTATTCTCTTTGCACCTGATTTTCATGTTAGGTTCCATCCCTGCCCGACTTTAATGTCACTAGTCACTGGACATGTACAGCACTTTTCTTCAATGGTAATCTCATTTTTGCCCCATTGCTGCATGTTTTCTATTTCAGCCTCCTACCAAAACTCTTGCTTTACTGAGTTTATCAGAACATCTGAAACCCCATTTCCTATGCACAGCTCCTCTAAGGAAAACTGAGTAAACCAAGTGAAACATGTGGCATGTCCAAGCAAACTGTTCTTGAACACCAAATCTTGCCCTCAATTTTCAGATGAGACCATCTGAGCTGAGCTCATAGTAGGGAAGGAAATAGTATCAAGCTGGCTAAAATAATTTGCTTAAGCACAGACACTCACTGAAGTTTGTGCTCGTGTGTGTGTACAATGTAAATAAATATGCATGCATCTGCAAATGAACAAGCATGGGTCTACTATGAATGTCAATCCTTTCTCTGCAGGAAATTAGAAAACCTCCCTAGGCACTCTTAATGAGATCCACATCATCATCTAGAAACACCACCCAGGATCAGTATCATCTACAGGTCCCATCCATGCCTAGTACTCTGCACTGGCATAATGGCTTCCTTGTATTAGAGATTATACTCATTGCTGGGGAAGATATCAGTATTTGTCTTTAATTGTCAAAAATTCAGGATTTAACTGGAGGCTCTTTATCTGCTCTGGTACTATGGTTGAGCCACTAATGTTTCCAATTTACTAATACACAGTTGTATGTAATAAGGAAATTAAATGGATTGTTTTTTCAATATGTGCTCTATAAAACATTTGCTATACCTGTATCATTACACTGGGCAGCTCTTCCACCACTGGGCACAACAGTGTATACTACAGTGTGACAAGAAGTGCCTTCTAAACTGACTTCAGCACAACATCTTAAAGTTTTCCTCAGTTTGCAGACACCATACCTGCTATATCTTCTCTTATCATATGAAATGGACGTGACATCCTCTTGGCATTTGGAAGTGGGCAGAAGCATGGTAGCTTAGCCACTTTAAGCCTAATTACAGGTATACATGTGTTACAGAATCATAGGATTTACAGCTAGTGGATTACAATTCCCTAATTCTAGAGGCCCAGAGGCCCAGAAAAGGTATGTTATTTCCCTCAACAGATGTTTCTTTAAGTGCCCACTGTGTGCTCAGCAGTGAAATAGAAAGGTAGTAAGACAAAATCTCTCTCTTCAAGAAAACCATATTCTAAGGAACGAGATAGTAAGTAATGAGCTAATTTGCTGTGTGACTCAGTAACCATTTCCTCAAGAAAGAGATATTTGCAAATCATGATCACTATATTAAAAGAGACAAAGCCAGTTAATGGCAAAGTGGGAATAAAGACTGAGTCTTTGCATTTGCATTCTACTATGTCTTCCACAACACCACAGAGACAACCCCAGAAGAAGCTTCCTCTTTTGTGATAGGTAAGTATGCACACAGCTCAACCTCACAAACTATAAGGGAAACAGAAACTGAAGTAACCTATACTAATACTATCATCATTTTGGCCACAATTCAAATATCTACAACTGTCAAGAGTTGATGAGAATGCAGAGATGCCAAAGTCTCAGCACAATGGTAGTGGGATTAGCAAGAAAGATGGTGAGGGAGGATTTAAACAATTTGGCCACACTGGTGAAATTAAAAGTGTGTATATTCTTTTAAAAAGAGTATGCACATTCTATGATCCAATAAATACAGTTTAGAAAAAGTCTGAACTTGCCTACAAGAAAAAATATAAAAACATGTTAATTGTGACATTATTTGTAATGCAACAAAACAAAAAACAATTGCAAAGGTCATGATTAAGAAAATGTATATATAAAATATAATATGGTTACCAGCTGAAATAATATACATCAATTAAAATGAGTAATTTATGTCTATATAAAGCAATATGAACTGTCTCAAAAGTTCTTTGACTTAAGTCAAAAAGAAAATTACAAAATATTAAGTATAATACCATTTATATAAATATTTAAAACACAAAACAGCACAGTATCTTCATCACATAACTGTTACCATTATTTATTGCTACAGGAAAAAAACCACTCCAAAAAGTAGGTGGCTGAAGACAATAACATTTATTTTGCTCATGCTACGAACTGAATGGTGTCCCCCTAAAAGTCACACTTGGAAGCCCTAACACTCAGTGTAATTGTATCTGGAATAAAGATGTAGTTAAGGTTATATAAAGCCATAAGGGCAGGGGCCTAATCTGACAGGCAGACCCCAGGGAGCTCACTTACTCTCTCTGCCATGCGAGCACACAGCAAGAAGGAGGCCAGCCGTAGGCCAGGAAAAGAGCTTTCACTTGAACCAGACCAGGCTGGCACCCTAATCTTGGCCTTTCTGTCTCCAGAATCATGAGAAAATTAATTTCTGTTGTTTAAGCCACCCAACCTATGGTATTTTGTTATGGCAACCCAAGCTAACTAACGATAGCTCACTAAGTAGAAATTAGGCAGAGCTTGGTGGGGACATTTCATCTCTGCACCACTCAGCATCACCTTGGGTGGCTCAAAGCCTGGAGGCTGAAACCATCTGAAGGCTCAGTCGCATACCTGTCTGCCACCTGGGGGCTGGAGGATCTGGGCCTGCTTAGGGACACCTCTGTCTCTATGTGATATTTCCCTGTGTGCTTTCCAGCTCAGGCCGTGACCTCAGCTAAAGTCTCTTTCTCTCTTTTTTGACTTAAAAAATACAAATTTATTATCTTATAGTTCTATAATTCTTAAATCTGACATAGGTCACACTGGGCTTTACTTAAGATGAAGGCATGGTAATTCCCTCTGGAGTCTAAAGAGGAGAATCCATTTCCTTGCCTTTTCTAGCTTCTGAAAGCCACCCACACTCTTTGGCTCATTACCCCTTCCTTGCATCACTACGATCTACTGTTTTCATCATTACATCCCCCCTTCCTCTCTTGACTCTTATTGCCCCTCAATTTTAAGGACTGTTGTCACTACACTGGGCCTATCCAGATTACCCAGGATAATCTCCCCATCTCATGACCTGAACTTAATCACACCTGCAAAATCTCTTTTACTATGAATTTCTTACACATTATCTCAGAGCTCCCAAGGAGAGTATGCCAATATGTAAAAAGCCAGGAAGAAAATTTGTCCCTCCGTTTGACCTCAACTGTGAACATGCAGTGTTCTTTCCACCGTATTCTAGTTGTTAGCAGTGAGTTAGTATACTCAAGTGTAAGGCCAATTAAACACTGCATCTTAATGGGAGGAATATCAAAAATTTGAATACATTTTAAAACCGCCAGTACATATGTGTGATGTGTGTGTGTGTTAATAGCGTATTCAAGATAGTGATGGCCCACTCTGGAAAAAATGAATGGCACCTGCAAAAATCACCCAAATTTATAATTAATATTTCATATTTTAAATATTTTATTAATATTTTAATATGAAAATGTTAGTAAATATCATCTTAGAAGGTCTAAAATAATGTGTATGGTAGGTTAATTGTGTTGCTAGCCTCAATTTAGGCCTCCCTATATCCTCACTTTTTATTTTTATCCTCACCCAAAGATATGTTTCTATTGATTTTAGAGAGAGAGGAAAGGAGAGAGAGAGAGGCATCAATGTGAGAAACACTGACTGATCGGTTGCCTCCCACAGCCTATGTATGTGCCCTGATCAGGAATCAGACCAGTAACCTTTTGGTCCAACCAACTGAGCCACCCAGCTAGGCCCATCCACACTTTTCAAATGCCACTTCATAGCTCAGGATGTAGAATCTGCTTCTCCACACCTTCAACTGGGCTGGCCTTGTAACCTTGGTCAATAGAAAGCAATAGATCTAACAGTGTGTTGGTTCTGAGACTAATTTCAAGAAGTCTTGCACACTTTGGCTTTCTCCCTTTCTGACCCCTGCCTTCATCATAAGAATAACTCTGACCCAGCTTCCTACAAGATGAAAGGCCAGGTGGGGCAGAGCCGAGTCAGCTCAGCTGTAGCAACCAAAGACCAGTCAGCCCCTGTGCCCTCCCAAGCTGATCTACCATCTGACCACTGTTAAAAACAAGACAATGGATGCAACATGGAATTGTTTATTCTAAGCCTCACATCATCAAACCAAGATGTTAGTTAGCTATAGTCTCAGGTATCCCAGAAAGGAATCTTAAACCAGTCAGTCAGGAATCACTTGATCAACAGTAGTTAGGAAATCTACCTTAAAGCCTCCCCAGGCTCCTAAAGGATGGGGCCCTGCACTAACCAACCAGCTTCCTTGTCTAGTGCAACTTCCTTGCTCCTGCTGCCTTCTGCCTATAAAAGTCTTTCATTTCATACAGATCCTCAGAGCTCCTTTCTCACAGCTTGATTAGATACTGCCAGATTTGAATTGAGTTTTGCTCAGATAAACTCTTAAAATTTTTAATATGCCTCAGTTTATCTTTTAACAGCACTTTTGCATGAACAAGTCCAGCCCAGTTCTGCAGAACTTCCTATGAAGCCCCTGAATTTTTGAGCCGATATGTTAAACAGCAATATGAACTGATACAGAGTGCTGGTTATATTATGTTCTAAATTTTTCTGTAGCTTTACAATTATTCAAGCTTAGAAAGAAAGAGAGGGAGCAAGGAACAGTGTAAAAGAAAGAAGAATTAAAGCCACATTAATGGAAGTTTCAAATCCTAAAATAGTAATTGGTCCCTAATTTTGTCTGTCATGAATAAAAAAAATCACGGTACTTATTAAGGTAACTATGTCTAAGTACTTATCTTTGCACTTAGAAGAAGGGATTTGTCATGATTCAAATAGTATTATTGAACATGGCAAAATAACCAAAATGCACCAATTACAATAAGGAAATTACACAGTAGAAAATAACCACTTGCTGATGTGTTGCTTTGATCCACAGAACACAAAATGCTTATAGTAATTAATCTTCACTTATTTCCTGGGATGAAATGGGCATGAAGTAAACAATTAGAATTTCTATTTTGCATATTAAGTAATGGCAGTTAAAAACAACAAATAACAATTCCAAGACTAGTGAAGTAGGAACTTAGTAAATTAAGTTTTATTAACCCAAATCTTCCAGAATAGTCAGAGGAGATTCAATTATGGGAATCTTTTTACTCATTGTTATGAACCAAATGTTTGTGCACTGTCTACACACACACACACACACACGAATTCATGTGTTAAAACGGTAATTCCCAATGTGATAGTATTTGGAGGTGGTCTTTCAGGAGATAATTAAATGATAAGGGTGGGGCCCTCAGGAATTGGATTAATGTCCTTATAAGATAAAGAAGAGGCCAGAGCTCACTCTCTACCACGTGAAGATACAACAGGACAGCCACCTGCAAACCAGAAAAAGGTTCCTTCATTAGTACTCGGACCAGGCTGGCACCCTGATCTCAGACTTTCCAGCACCCAGACGTGTTGAGAAATAAATTTCTGTTGTTTAAGCCATACAGTCTATGGTATCCTGTTAGAGCATCCCAAAACTAAAGGTAACACTCATTCAGTAACACCTTTATGTAGTAATTTTTAAAAATAATATAATTACATGAAGAAATTTATATAGTATTTAGAATTTGGTCATTTATTTTTTAAAAACAATATAGAAGTTTTCAATGTTAAAAGAGAAACTTTTAACTGATATTTCACTTCCAAAGGAGGAAATAATCACTTCAAATTTTATGCAGTCACTGCAATTTCAGTTAACTTTATCTTGTTCAATAAAGATATTTCATTATAGTAATAATTAAAATAATTTTATTGTTTTGCCTGTGCAACTTTCCCTATTGGGAAATTCACAAATGAGGGAAAAAACACTTTCATCAGACCAAATAACCTAATTTGGGGTTTGAAAAAAATACAATGTGCATATGTGCCCACACGCATGGGCTGACCCGGAAGGGCTTCCATACACTCATCCTATAGAGAAGATCAAGGGCTTCCATACACTCATCCTATAGAGAAGATCAAAATTAATTGTTAATGGTGGTGGCTTTTATAGTTCTATCCTCTTGGACCAATACATATAAAGACAATGTGGAAAATCGATAATGTCACTAGGTCAAGGGCACTTGATAGTACAAAGCCAACAAATGCTCCTCATTCATATTTACACAGAGCTGATCTTTCAAAAAAAAATAAAAAAGCTATTTCCAAAGCCATAATCTCTACTCATGTGAAAATCTCAAGGCTCTTGTGGAAGTTACTATCCAGTACATATTTCTGCTGTCAGACTAGTTCTGTCACTGCATTCAAACCATGAAGTGCATTTGCTGCTGATTCGACTATTATGGCAGGAAAATGACCTGTAAAGTTCTTTTGAGGAGCCTGGCATTTTGCATATATTATAGAAATACAGGAGGATAAAAATGTGTTAAAAATGAAGTTTATGAAAAGTAATCCAACTAAACTTTACATTTCATAGAATACAGAGGCTGCCTGATTTGTGATACTAAGGAAGGAAAAGAAAAATCTGTCAAGGCAGAAAATCTCCATATTCTCATGTTTTCAAGGGCAGTTGTCAACTTTTTTTTTCTATCTACAAAATCTCAATGGTAAGTGACAAAGTGGAAAATGTGCCAAACTATATTATTTGATCTTTTGGGGGGGGTGGTTCTCGTGTGCAGAGAACTTAACAGATTGAAACATATGCTTTATTTGGGGTGGGGGACCCACTGAAGAGTGGCAAATGTGTGTGGACCACGATTTGAGAACAATCTGTGATTGAAACCGATGGCAAAAGCATCAAATTCTTATGAGCTCTTCAAAGAAAGAGACCTTGGTTTCACATGAGGGAGGTTAGAATTACGTCCCTCAGAGATAACAGTGAACTTCTCTGCTTAATTGGTAACAATCAAATGTTGACTGGAAACAAAATTTTTGAGCCTGTACCACAACCTAATGCTGGAACACTTATCAGCACTGAGCATCTCTCATCACTGATGCTGTGCGACAAACAAACAAAAAACACCCCAAAAACAAACGAAGCAATCACTCAGGGCTGAAAGACACTGATATTTTCCACACCCAGACATTTTGCCAAGAGGTGCATAGGTTGAGAGGTCGGTGAGAGCTCAGTTCTGCTCTGTTATTACCAGTCGTGGGGAAGGGAAGAAGAGGAGGCAATTAACAATTTCACTGCTGGTCAGAGGTAGTTGTGCCGTGAAAAGGTGTTTCGGTTTTCTTATTTTTTGTCGCAGCTGAATGCTCTGAAATCAAACCTACAGTCATGTTTTCTGACCCACAATTGAATTTTATTCCTGATCACATCCCCTGGCTGCTTCACTAACCAGCTTCAGTGTGAGATTCAAGCACATTATTTACAAGAATTAAAGAGCCTGGGGAGTCAGGTGGCGGAAGGAGGGCATTTTCATCATAGCAGCACTCACAGGCATCAATACAGCTAAAGGTCAGTCCACCTTTCCGTCAAAACCTCCTGATTTCTAGCCACTTACAACTTGGCTATAAAAACCACTCCTGGGCTGCAATTCGGTCTCAGCTGAGGGAGAAATTGCCCCCTCTTTGTAGGTGCTGGCCTGTTTTGGTTTGCTTTTTGTTTTAGCAATTATGTTTGAGCGATCAGAGCAATACACAGTTATTTGAAAGATGCTCCTTAAATGTAACCCTCAGAAAAAAAAAAATGTTAGCATCCATTTGTAGTTTCACCTCCAGTGAAGGTGGTGACTTTGACTCCGCAGATAATCCTGTCATGGTCCCAATTACTTTTGGCACTTGCAAGAAACAAAGATGGGCGAAGCCTTCCTTCCATTCAAAGGCAGTTAGTCAGCAGAAAGGCTCTAAGTGTGTGTGAGGGTTGTATTCCCTGGGCAAACTCAAAGTGCAGGCTGTTGACTGTTGTCTCAGAACTAATTTCCTCCTATGAAGACAGAAGCAGTGTGATAGCACCAGAGAGCTCAGCATTGTTAATTGCCTCAAGGTGCTTATTTGCAGGGAAGGGATAAACTCAGGAGGATCTAACAGGGAAAGGAGGAAATCCTGGCTCAGCCTTTCAAATGAACCCAATCATTTTCTCCTCTCATCACTTCCCCATCTGTGATTTTCCTCCTCCTTCTCAAGAAGGGGACACGCTTTTCTCTGCCATTAAGGTGAGATGATTACTAGTGCTTGAGTCGGATGTTCCCAGTCTGCTGCTGGAGCCCTGGTTGCCCTTGTCTTTGCACTTATGAAAAGCCAGGCAGCTGGCAGTGCCCTCTGCGACCCCACTGCAAAGCCACCTGGCCGGCTGGGGCACGCCTGAGTGGAAAAACACATAGAGATTGAAAGTGCATCGGGGAAAAATAAGCCCTGAGTATTTAAGTCGTGAAAGGAAGAACATGACAGGCAGCACTAGCATCCTGGCTCTCAAGAATAAGTGGGTTTCCTGCTGGGAAGCCTGTGGAATTCTAGGCCCAGAGGAAGGGCATCCTGGAGCCTGACTTGCTGGGAGTGAAGGAAAGACTGATGTTACTCCCTCACATCCATTGACTCCGGGTATACTCCTTCAGATTCTTGAAACTCAACATTTATCTTTTTAAAAGATCCCTAGGAAAGGGAACTACTTCCACTTCACAAATAAGAAAAACAGAAACAGAAAAGCCAGCTGATGTGTTACCTGAGCCAGTAATGAAATTTTGTCTCATATTTGTTCCTATTTGGGACTCTAGCCCTCCTGGCCTGGGGGATGGGGGGTACAGAAGAAAACATCTTTAAATCTTTTGTGAGTTCTAATAAAATAAAAAGAAGACATTTAAGTCCTTTCACTTAGAGCACAGCATTTTAGAGCATGACAAAGACCCTGCCTTGGGGCTCACACGTTCAAGAGCCTACTCTGTGCTTCCTAAGGTTGGGTACCTGGAATAGAGAGAAGTCTGCCAGGCCAAGAAGGCATGCTCATGCTGCCTCCTTCAAGACCATAAACCCCCAAGTATCTCCTTCTCAGACAACGTCCAACTGCTCTGGACCTAGATGGTAAAAAAAAATGTTATATTTGTCAATTTGGAGTTTAATGTATTTTTTGGTGATTACATTTGAATATATTTTTTAATGACCTATGGGATGTGGACTTCCATTTGGACATTTACTCTAGGTTCTTCGAAAGTTTGGGGTGGGCCTGCTATATAGCCATGCCAAGGATGCACTGTTTTCGCTGGTGTACCTATATAACTCTAATTTTATTTCACTCTTATTTTTCCTCCATTGAAATCCTGTGCATAATCCCCACTTGCAGCAATTGCCCAGAAGTCTACCTGCCATCTTCTTTTGCTTTCACTGTTCATTTTGTTTCTAATTCCTCTTTTCCTCTTTCTTTTCTTGGCTCACTCAAATTTCTATTTATCCCTATGATACTCCCTCTAGTTTATTCAGAAGTTCTAAGATTCTTTTCAATTTTTAGTGTCATTTTTTCTATTCACATAAATCATAACAAAATGTATGTTGCTTTATTATTATGCAGAAATTAAAAATTAACCATAAGCACACACACTAACATGGAACCTTTAAAAGGTTTTTGCTTCTTCACTCTCTTTCTTCTCTGGCTCCTTTTCCAAGTTCAGATTTTGCTAAGCGAGTTTAGTTTTAGGCTATTATTGAGATTTTAATTACTATATGTCCCTTCCAATCCAAAAATCCTTACTTAAAACTTATAGCATCCCATCTGGAAAACAAAAATACAGTTTCCTAACCTCTACCACATACAAAATCAAATTTCACTTGGATTAAGTATTTTATGAACCCCATTTACAACTACCTGATTAAGTTCTTGAAATATTTTGTCAAGTAAAACTATATCCACCTGAGGAAAAGGGAGAAACAGGGTGGTGAGCCATATGGAAGGAATGGGGAACAGAGGCCAAGAACACAATAGAGCAAAGCAGCAGTTTGGCTCAGGGCACACACTGAAGCCAAATCTGGCGGCAGCAAGGTGTCTCTCCAGAGCCACAGGTCATAGCAAGCCCAGAGGTTGGGGAAGTGCAGCAGAGCAAGGCCTGAGAAGCAAGGAGGACAGCAGACACAACCATGTAAATCCTCACACTCTGATGTAGTGACTAGGAGGGAAGTAGTACCTAGATTCCCAGCACACAGCTGAGAACACCAACTCCTGTTTTTGCAGCACTTGGCAGGTTACAAAGCATTTTCATGTATAACATAGGATTTGATCCTCATGAATGGAGAGTTACTAACAATTAACCCCATTACAGATGAAGAAACTGAATCTCAAAGAGTTTTCTCCCCTGACTCGGTATAAACCTGAAGGAGAGAAGGATGGCTCTTGAGCCCCAATCTTGTGATCTGGACCCAAACACACACTCTTCTATTACACCACACCCTTTAAATTCTCAGCATGGGTGGGAAATGACGACAGTTCCCAGCTCCCACAGTGATGTGCACACCTTCTGGACTCCCTTTTGTTTCCCTGCTGCCTTTAGGGTGGGAGGGGCAACAGGAACCTTCATACTATGTCTGGTTGTCATTTCTCAGGCAGCCATTTATGGCAGTTCCGTGAGTCTGACCAGTGGAGGCACCTCAGACACATCAAGCCAGCGTTCGATTTATGACAATCCTAACTACTGCCATCCAATCTGCTCACCTGTGCAGGGCACAGACAGCAGGAAATATGTCTTTCTGTAAATACTATACAGGGGAACTTGTTTGTTGTGGCAGCAAGGAGCAGAAAAGGACATTGCTCTCAGGGCCCCAAAGGAGAAAAAAAGATGATGTATGATATAACGTAGGGTATGGTATTAATCATGCCTGACACCTCTGGATAATCAACTAGAGTTATCCTTGGGAACAATTGCTTTTCAAGGATGGGGCGGGAGAATAATAAATGGGGAGGGGCTTATTAAATGAGACAGTATAACCTGATAAGACACTGAACTATGATAGCTCAGCATCCTTACTAGAAATCTAGCTGGCAATTAGGTTCAAGAGTTTGAGGGCTGTCAAAATGATCGCTGAATGTTTTATTTTCCATTCATTTCATTTGCATCAGAGTTGTCCCAGTAGAAGAAGCTCAGATTCTGAGGTCAGATGTTCTACTACAGGTCAAACTATTTTCCTTGAGATTCATAACACCGTGAAGCATTTCCTAAGTCGCTTAGAGATGGCTGGCATCCCCTGCAAGTCTCCAGGCCAGCCCAGGCACAGGTGGATCTTATTTCTGCCTCGGCAGATATAACCACACTGTGGAATGCCTGATAAAACATGAAACATAAGCCCCCAGATGGGAACCTGGTGCCACACAAAGTATACAAAGAGACATTCTCTTCGGTGCTGAGTAGTGACTCAAATTCCCTTCAAGCTCGGGAAAATACCAATCCTCTCTCCATTAGAGCACAAAGGAGAGAAGGAAAAGAGAAGCCCATGGAAGTCACCAAAGAAGGATCCAGTATTAAATCTAGTTCTTTCATAGCAAAATTCTAGTACCAGGCGAGTGGCAAGTTCAACAACATGTGGTATGCAAAAACATGTGACCATGATCCCTAAATAGTCCAATTAAACTGCAGCCATTTCAATAGCTTAGAATGAATGCCAACCTTAGCCCATACTCACACAGCAGAGAATGCTTTAATATTTCAACCTTTTTGAACTTGGAAAAGATTAAATATAAAGTTGAACCATATCTTTTACTGAGTTCATTTCCTTTGTTGCAACTCAGTTCTCATATTTTTATTTTTAATAAAAATAGTCTATAACTGTAGAGTCCTCTACATTTCAGAAAGAGCTTCCATCAGTTTAAATTTCACAACTCTGCATTTTATTTCAACAAACAATGATTAATCACCTATTTTGTGCCACTAGGAAATGCAAAGATGAGTAGGTTATGAAAGCTGTCTTGAAATACTCAAAGTCCAAGAAGAGGGGCGATGCATAAATTGCTCACATGATATTATGCAATATGGGTGATAGACACATATAAAATAGTATGTGAACACAGATGAGTGTGAGTGACTACTCCAAGGTTATATTATTGATATATGTTTGAAGAAGAAACTGAATCTATGGCTTCTGATTCAAATCTGAAATGTTTTCTACTGCCCAAGGTTACTTTCTTATGTCAACCATACTTCTAGCCCCTCATCAGGTTTCCTTTCAATTATTTAGAAATCATGATTTATAAAATTGTTATTCTGTTCTCTTTTGCACCTGTCCTTCTGATTCCTTTTTCCACTTAAGCCCATGCACCAATTTCATTTTTCAGTCTTGGCCACTAAGCCCCAGGGCCATTATTGTCCATTAGGATGTAACAATATTCACCAGCCTCACCCAACTAGGAAATCCTTTCCTTCTTGCTCACTCTCTTCTCTGCACTTCAGTCTGCTCTGAATCTACCAGGCATGACTCTTTTTGAACAAGCATATCACAACTCAGCCACAGGAACAAAGAATTCTTTAGTGCAATCACCATAAAGGAGGTTACACATTCATTTTAATGATGTGCAATTGTTCATAGCCACATCATATTAAGAACTTTTCTTTTGGAACTACATTTGGCATTTGCAACTCCTTTGGCTCTGAGTAGCTGCAGTCATGGAAAAAACTTCATCCTTCTTATGTTGGCTTTGAATTTTGGAAACAGCCAAATGATTCACCCAGTGAAGATAATTCTACTTGCATTCAAAACAAGTTCTTACATAAACTATTGATGTTTTCTTTTTTAAGTATATTTTATTGATTATGCTATTACATTTGTCCCATATTTTCTCCCCTGTACTCCCTTCTGCCCTGCACCACCTCACCCTCCAATATTCCCCTCCCCCAACTTAGTTCATGTTCATGGGTTGTACATATAAGTTCTTTGGTTTCTCCATTTCCTATACTATTCTTAAATTCCACCCCTCGTCTATTTTGTGCCTACCAATTATACTTCTTATTCCCTGTACCTTTTCCCCCTTTCTCCCCTCTCCCCCAACTCCCTGCTGATAACCCTCCAATGTGATCTCCATTTCTGTGATTTTGTTTCTATTTTAGTTGTTTATTTTTGTTTTTGTTTTTTAGGTTCAGTGGTTGATAGTTGTGAGTTTGTTGTCATTTTTACTGTTCATAGTTTTTTATCTTCTTTTTCTTAAATAAGTCCCTTTATCCCTATAATAAGGGTTTAGTGATGCTGAACTCCTTTAACTTCACCTTATCTGGGAAGCACTTTATCTGCCCTTCCATTCTAAATGAGAGCTTTGCTGGACAGAGTAATCTTGGATGTAGACCTTGCCTTTCATGACTTGGAATATTTCTTTCTAGCCCCTTCTTTCATTAAAGATTTCTTTTGAGAAATCAGCTGACAGTCTTATGGGAACTCCTTTGTAGGTAACTGTCTCCTTTTCTCTTGCTGATTTTAAGATTCTCTCCTTCTCTTTAATCTTGGGTAATTTAATTATGATGGCTCTTCATATCTTCCTCCTTGGGTCCAGCTTCTTTGGGACTCTCTGAGCATCCCGGACTTACATGTCTAGTTTCTTCACCAGACTGGGGAAGGTTTCCTTCATTATTTTTTCAACTAAGTTTTCAATTTCTTCCTCTTCATCTTCTCCTTCTGGCAACCGTATGATTCAGATGTTGGAACATTTAAAATTGCCCCAGAGGTTCCTCAGCCTCTCCTCATTTTTTTGAATTCTTATTTCCTCATTCTATTCCAATTGGATGTTTATTTCTCCCTTTTATTCCAAATCATTGATTTGAGTCCTGATTTCTTTCCCTTCACTGTTGGTTCCCCATATATTTTCCTTTATTTCACTTTGTATAGCCTTCATTTCTTTCTCCATTTTGCAACCAAATTTAATAATTTTTGTAAGCATCCTGATTACCAGTGTTTTGAACTCTGCATCTGATAGAGTCTACCTCCTCATTGTTTCATTCTTTTTCTGGAGTTTTGATGTGTTCTTTCATTTGGGTCATATTTTTGTGTCCGCATACCTAATACATTGTAAGGGGTAGAGGCTTAGGTGTTCACCAGGGTAAGACAACCCACTTTGCTGTGGTGTGGCACTGTATGTGGGGAAGGGGTCAGAGAGGGAACAATGTCACCTGCTCAGCTCTCCCCCACTTTCAGTCACTTACCCTGCTACACACAAGCATACTGTGCCCTTTCAAGTGCTGGTTCCCAGGTGGGTGGGCTGTGTATGTTCTAGGATCCTGTGTTCCTCTCCAACAGACTCTCCTGTAAGACTGGAAGTTTCTCCCACCTCTGCAACCCCCCCACAGGTTTTTATAGCCAGATTTTTTGTGGCTTTACTTCCCTGTGCTGGAACCCTGAGTTGCACTGTTTGTCTCACTCCCCAGTTGTTCCTCCCAGCTCATCCACACACAAATGTGGGAAACCCTGTCTGCCAGCTGCCACCTTCCCTACCCCAGATCACCAGCCATTGCCTTTCCATGTATTCTCTCTGCCTCAGCTTCATATCTCTGCCCCTCCTATTTGTCCAGATTAATATTTCTTCTTTAACTCCTTGGTTCTCAGACTTCTGTGAAGTTTGATTTTCTGGCAGTTCTGGTTGCTTTTTGTTTTTAAATCAGTTGTTATCTTTCTTTTGGTTATACAAGAAAAAAAGTGCTTCTACCTAGGCCTCCATCTTGACCACCTATTGATGTTTTCTATAGCGGTTCACAAATGGACTCAATGAGTACTTCAAAAGTATTTTGAGCAATGTTACTATGATTGGAATAAAAATATAACTTCCTATAGTGACCACTTTTAGAAAGTACAGAAGTTTAGATACCAATATTTATTATTAGTCAGTGGAAACACAAATACTAAGGTATTTTCTTTTCTTACTTGTTTGTAGTCTTTTTAGTTACAAAAAGTGTATTGAAATAATGTGTAAATTCTCAAGATATTTTTAAAGTGGTGTCTATTTAGATGTATAAAATCTATATTTGTCAAAAAATACATATTATTATCTTAGAGAAGTGCTTTATAAACAGTGCTTTGTGCCACACCCGAGAATTATGAAGGACCTCTTGGAGCCAAGAAGGACAAAAATTTGGGGGTTGCCTATAAGAAAAAAACCCAGATCCCCATTTCACCCTGCCCACCCTGATATTGCCAACACAAGATGCTCTGCTTTATCTATTTTTCACATTAGCATTCTGGTTATATTTTATCTGAAGATACAGTTTGCTGCTAAATCAATTTTGAAAGCCACTACTTTGAGTACAAATACTGTTCTTTCCACCGCCCACATATCTAAAGTAGTCACACATTTTATTTACTTATTTCATTTTATTTTACTTTGCTAAGTTACTTTCCTAGGGCTAAGGCTGATTTAAAAGTGATGAAAGTGTTCTGGGTTTCAACTGATTAAACTTGTAAAGATTCAAGTGCAAAAATGTCTGTTCTGATACTGAGAAGTGACAGAAATCAGTTTAGCATCTCAGTGAAGACTAGGAAGCTCAATAAAAGGCATTTGGGCTACATGGAAAAAGTGTAGGAAAACAGTTTATTGATTCAGAGATATGATGTAGGCCAAAACACCAACTAGACTAGCAATGAGGTCCTTAAAACCTTCTGGATACAACTACACACCTATTAGCATGGCCAAACTACAACTACTGACAGCATCAAATAATAGCAAAGATGTGGAGCGACAGGAACTCTCACCTACTGCTGATGGGAATGCAAAATGATACGGCCACTTTGGAAGACAGTTTCATGTTTTTTCACAGAACTAAACTTGCTCTTACTATAAAATACAGTGATCATACTCCCTTGCACTTACCCAAAAGAGTTGAAAACTTATGTCCACGTAAAACCTACATGCAGGTGTTTATAGCAGCTCTATTCATAATTCCCAAAATTTGGAAGGAACCAAGATGTCCTTCAGTAGGTGAATGGATTAATAAACTGTGATATATCCAAACAATAGAATATTATTCACTTCTAAAAAGAATGAGCTATCAAACCAGGAAAAGACCTGGAGAACACTTAAATGAATACCAAGTGAAAGAAGCCAAACTGCAAAGGCTACATACTGCATTATTTCAACTATATGGCATTCTAGAAAAGGAAAAACTATGGAGGCAGTAAGAATAGTAGCTGCCAAGATTTAGAAGAGTAAGGAAGCAATAAATTGGTGAAGCACAGAGGATTTTCAGGGCAGTGGAAATATTCAGTATGATGCAATAATGATGGATACATGTCATCATACATTTGTATAAATCCATAGAATCTGAAACACCAAGAGTGAACCTAATGTATACTCTGAGCTTTGAGTGATTATGATGGGTCCACATAGGCTTATCAATTGTAACAAATGTACCATCTTGTGGCAGACGCTGAAATGAGGAGGCTATGCATGTGTCAGACCACATGATGTATGGGGAAATCTCTATACCTTCCCCTCAAATTTGCCATGAACATAAATCTGCTCTAAAAATAAAGTCTTAATAACAATAAAATATCAATATCTCCATCTCTGGAGGAATAGTAAATATATAATAAAATGCAACAACACTTCTGCAGGGTGGGGGATGAGTGGAAAGGAACATGTTGAGTATTAGAAAAAGGAGGAAACATCCTTTATCGGGTAAAATGAATCTCCCTAAACCCTGTAGCAAACTTAATGGTAAAAAACTGGATCATTACTTTTAGTAACAGATTTATATTTAACATCATATGGAAGATACTAGCCCAGTCAATGAGATAAGAAAAAGGAATAAATGACAGGAAAGAAACAAAACTGTCATCATTCACTCATCAAGCTCAGAAATATACTGTTTAGATCCTAAACCTCCTTTCTGAAGTACATATTAAAAATTGGCACTTTCTGTTTAATCTCAGTATGTTGGAATTTTCTGTATTTTTTGTTTGGACTAATTTGTAATTTAAAATTCTTTAACTTTAAGAAAAGTAATTGCATTTTTCTAAAGAAAAAGAAAACTCCAGAATAAATATCTTTAACATATCCAATGCAACTAAAGGAGAAAAATCATTTTCAATCATTAATTTCTTAAATGAATGTTTAGTAATAGCATTAAAGGTCAGTTAAAATAACATGTACCATTTACTGTCTAAGAAAATACTGTCTAAGATTAAAATACTGTCTAAGAAAACATTCCCATGAACAAAATTAATGTCAAATTTTGTCTCTTGGAGCTATGGCCTAAGATACAAATTTAGAACAGAACTGCCAAATTTGAACATGTGCACTCAGCTGCCTTCAAGATATGAAAAGCAAGGCTTGCAAGATAGAAAACAAATTTTAATTTATTCATGGACACTAAAAAATTCAAACAAGACTAAATTTCTTACAAACAAGACTAAAGCTCTTACAAAGCATTTGGATAATCAGAATTACAATGAAAAGGATAGTTTATAATTTGGCTAATTGTTTTTCTCCTCAGTAATCATAAATAAAGTCATATATACTGTAATATGGAAATACTTCACCAGGATAGACAAGGCCTTCCAAATATATCCCAGTCTCACTAAATCTCACTAAGTTCTGGAGCTGTGCTTCTCAGCCTGCACCGGAGTGGCTCCTCCAGGAAGCAGGGGGCAGGAATCTAGGAGAGGCAGCTGACATCCCTGGTCCCTACAGCCACTACTGTCTCTACAGTATCTGAAGGGAGCATTACCTAAGTGATGGAATCCTGAAAGAAGGGGAACATTAACCTCCACTTTGAGGAAAAGTTGTATCCCTTGTTTGAAACACTATCTAAGTTATCAAATTATTATTGAGAGAAATGTGGCCTTCTGTTGCTTTGAACCAGAGATGCCTGGAATGAGGCAGATATCTGAGTGAGTGAGTCTACTCGTATAACCATGTTTTACACAACTTGGTTTGCTGCCAGTGTTTGTAGTAGTCAGATTTAATTTTAGTGACAATATGAAATGTAGTGTGATATACATAAAATATTAATGTAGCCCATAATTGAGCAGGCCAAAGTAACCACATGTACATATGCTGATACACACTGACTTGGTAAAATGCTCTGTCATTTACAGATGCCCCCTCCCTGCCAAAAGTAAATTGTAGTATCTATTCTAATTTTGACTTCCTTATACCTCCTCTGGTGTTCTCTGCTATTCATGCACATTAGGAAGACCCAACCAGTTTATAAGAACAAGCTTTCTTCTTTGAGATAATAAGACAGTGGATCTTATCATATAAGATTAGACAAAATAGTACACCCTCTAAGAATATAGCAAAAATGATTTTCCCCTAATCTTTTCATCCATAGTTCAGCCAGCTAGGGGCCTACTGTTATCATCTGATCTGTGTGGATTTATCACTGACCTGTGAGTTTACACTGGACTTTTTCAAATTTGCAAATAAGTTACTACTTTATGAAGCCAGAAGAAAGAGATTGGCCATAAATAATAGAGGGGTAGTGTGAAACTTCTATTGAGCAAGTAAATTTTTCAACCCACTTTTCACTACTCTGGTCTCTAGATTGTAGGACATGGAATGGTCATTTTCACAATCCTAAAATCTGCTAAGAAAGCACAGTATTGTGAAAGTTTCTGACATTTTTCACTTGGGACCTTTCCCTTCTTATAGGAAGAAAATTTTTTCATTTATCCCTGACTTGACTCTATGTTTTACCTCTGTATTTTGTTCTGCTATCCTCTTCAAACACTTCATGTCTTACTTAGCAGGTTACTTACCTGGAGTTTAAAAAGTGCTCTTTAAAATGTTCGCTGATCCAGTCTGTTGTCTTCACAGCACATGGGGATGTAGGGAAGTACCAGTGTACACAGTGTCTTCCAGGCAAGCCTCCATTAGTGTTTCATAAATGCTGTCAGAAAAATTAAAGCAAAGGATCAAGTCCTTAAACCTAGATACCAGTACACCCGTGTCCCCTTGTAACTAGTATAGTTCCATGTAAACATAAAATTGCATAAGTTCTCCCTGGTGACATGGTAACATGGGGAAAATAGTGGTTGTAGACTTACAGAAATTTCAGTATCAGGTTTGCCATACTGTATGAACTGGTGACCTGCCAAACACACTTACCTCTTGAGTTATTAAAAAAGATGTATTCAACCTTCTCCACATTTCTCAAGCTCCTAAATAGCAAAAACCATTTCCTCTCATCAGAGACCTAGTTTCAAGCTTCTTAGATTAAATATATCTCCCTCACCTTCCTCCCCTACTCCTCACCTACTAACTCACTAGAATAGTACTTTTCCTGCCTCCTCCTTCTCATTCCAGTAGAAGAACCTGTGACCTTTCTCCTGCCAATAGGTAAGCCCATAACATTGACCCTGGCACTCATTTCTGTCCACTTCTTTTGAGATCTTCCTCCATGAACTACCCTTTTATGTATCCATAATACTTCCTCTCAACAAGTATTTTCCCATCACAAATGTAAATATCATCCAATCTCTCTCTTTTTTTATTAAAGCACACCACATATAACCCCATCTGTTTCTTTTCTCCATTTCACAATAATATTTCTCAAATGAGATGTCAGTGCTCACTCTCTACCATCCTCCTCAATTCACTACAAACAGTACTGCCCATCACTCCTCTGGTAGTGTTTCATCCACAGCCACTAACCCAAAACTAGTGGACACAGTATTCAATATGATTGATGTTGTCTTCTCTTTGGTCGAAATAATCCTTTATATTTCATGATATCACTTCTTCTGTTTCTTACATATCTCTCTGGTGCTCCTCTTCAACTGCGTTGTTGGAAGCCACTTTCTCTGCCTCTACCTTAGGTATCAGGGTCCACTGGGGTTCTAGTTTCAGTCCCCTTCTGTTTTCTTTCTTCTCACTTCTGAAAAATCTTCCCCACTCTCCTACCCTCAGTTACACTTATATATGTCAATGGCTAACAAATCTGTGTGACTAGCCTGCTCTCCTAAGTATCTAAATTTCATATGTCCAAGTGCTCGCTGAACTTCTGCACCTGCATGTGGACACACATTTTATCCTCAATGCATCTGAGATGGAACTTTTATTCCCCACATCATCCTCCCAGCCTGGTTCATCTTCCCAGCAAGGCTCATCTTCTAATGAGCCTTGTTTTCAGGTGGTGCACAGTCATCCACAACAAGGTTCATACCAGTTCCATCAAAGCCATTTTAACTCCTCTGCTACACACAAATCAAACCAATCTCTATGTCCTCGTGACACCACGTCCTTATATCTCTTAAATCTGCTTACATATTTCCACTTGTATTGTCTCTATTACCTTTGAGACCACCCATACCACCTGATTGGAATACTGTAACAGCCTCCTGTCTTCTGAATTTTAGTTCTATCTAAACTAGAGTTCAGCAAACAGAACTTACTGGCTAAATCTGACCCCCTGACTGATTCTATAAATAAAGTTTTATTGAAATACAGCCAGGTCCACTCATTTCCATATGAATGTATGGCCTATCACTATTTTTGTGCCACAATAACAGGTAAGGTGGAGACCTTACTTGTATGTATGACCCACAAATCTGAAAATACATATCATTTGGTTCTTCACAGAAAAACTTTACCTTACCCTGCTCTAAAACATTCTCTACTGTTTCCAAAATAGAAATAAGATATATCACTCCTTTGTGAAAATGGCTCCCTAATTTTTATAGGTCAAAATTCAACTTTTTTAGAACATCAACTAAAGTAATTCAAAATTCCAACTTACCTGTCCAAACTCATCTCTCACCATGCCCCATCACATCCCACTCTCTAGCCTCATTGAATGTGGCCATGCTCACACTGTGACTCAGAGACTTGAACATAGGGTCCTTTTCCCTTGAAATATAGCCTCATACCCTTCCCTTAACCTGGCTACTTCATATTTTCTCTTTAGAATTCAAATCAGATGTCATTTCCCCAAGGGCACCCTCCCTAATTGCTGCATTTTAGTCAGATCCCTCTTTTTTTTATTCCCATCATTCCCAGTGCTTCTCTCTCAATTTCACTCTATAATAATTGCCTCTTTACTTCTTTGTCTTTGTTTCTTAGCTACAAGCTTACCATAGACAGGAACTATAACTGATCACCATTTTATATGTAGCAACTATCACAGCATCTGGCAGGTAGGTAATGTTTAGGAAATAATTGCTCACAAACTGGATAAATGAATAAAGGGTATTTATTATCTCTGAACTCTTTCTCAACTGTGAAATGGAGCTAACAAAATCTAACCTATAAGGCTACTTGATGATTAAATATCATATATACACCCCTAGATCATGTCTATTACCTATTGTTACTTAGCACCCAATAAATGCAAGTCTGCTACCCATACCGCCCTTAAATGAGCCAGATTTCTACTGACCAAGGTAAAAAGAGCAAATATAAAGATTTATAGCTTTTGCATTCAAGAAACTTGCAAACTGATAAGTATTGAGAAAAGAAGTCACCACAACTCAAAGCACAGAAGCATGATGCCCTGACGTACCCAGATAAAAGGACTATATTGCCAGGTGGCTTATTTTAAATAACAAATTATAAATGCTTTATAATTTTCTACAGCCTGTTGATTAATGCTGAAAGGCTATATTCTAAAGTTATGACAACAAAAATAACAAAAAACTAATGATGAGGTTAATTTACAGATACCAGTGGCAGCTTTAAGAATGAGTACAAGAACCATATGAGGAGCTTTTCACAAATGTTTTATTTAAAATTATAGTAAACAAAATACATGTTGGGCTTAAATTGTACCTTTCCAAAGGACATAAACAATAAATTTGTCAAAAAGAAAAAATACCACTGACTTATAAGTAAAAAGAAATTTCAAACTTATAAGTAGAGATTCTAAACTCAGATGGAACAAAGATGGAGTTTGTGTTACTAACTTGGACAAGTGCTGAACCTCTGAGCTTCAGTTCTGGCATTGCAAAAAAGTAAGATAATAATACTATATTAGTCAGGATTCTTATAGCCTCAACAAACAGAAACACTAATTCAAATAAATTAAACAATCAGAAACATGTCATTATACTCAGCTATGTCTAAAATAAAAGAAAGAAAAAACTCTTTTTGGGTTTCTTTAATTAAGATCACAGAATTTTTTTCTAGAACTGCCCAGCCAACTCTCCATGGTTAATTGTCCAGAACTGAGTAACCCTCACATGGATGAACTGATCACTACCTATTGGAATGAAATTATTCTTTATTGATTAGGCCTATCCCTAAAGTCAGAGGTGGGGCAGCTTCCTCATAAGTTACAAAGAGATGGACTCTTGAAAAAACTTACTGTTCTGATAGGAAATGGGAGAAGGAGATGGAGATCTTGTAGGTGATCAGCTGTATATACTACAAATACTAACCTCATGGGTTCCACACAAAGTTTAGGTGAAATGATGCACCTAAGCATTTTGCATGAGGTTTGACATATGCATATGATAAGTTCTCAATAAACATTAGCTATTTAAAATATTTCATTATTCAAAGATTTGGCCTCTGTATCAGTCATGAATTATCTTTCCTTCATGCCTCTTATGTCTTAGAAAACAATCATTGCAAGCTAATTTTAACAATAATAATAACAACAGTATATATATGCATAGAGAAAGTGTGAAAGCATATACACCAAAGTATTAAAAATAGTTTTCTTTAAGAAGTTGAATATAGATGGTTTAAATATATAACTTAAGTTTGTTTATTTTTTGAAAATGTTTATCTATTTTTTAGAGTGAGGGGAAAAGAAGGAGAAAGAGAGGGTGGGAGAGAAACATTGATGAGAGAAACATCAATTGGTTGCCTCTCATACATGCCCTGACTGGGAATCAAACCTGTGACCTTTCACTTTGTGGGATAATGGCCAACCAAGCCCAAGGGTCAGGGCCAATTTAATTATTTTATCTTGATTTTTGTGTATCCTATCCTGAAAAACAAAACAAAAAGTGTTTTTAAAATTTTATTTTTCTCCCTCTTAAATCATAAACTTTGTATGTAACTAATTGGTCAGTATGTTTTATCAAAATTTTAATTTATATTTATGTTCCCTTTTTTTTTCCTTTCCTATGTTTTAAGCCACTTAGGTCAGGCACTTAGAATTCCCGTGGTTCGGGAATATCTTTGATATAAAGCAGAAGCTACTTGAAGATGAAAGCTCTAAATACCATTTGTAAAATAAAAAATTATTCCCAAACCTTTATCTTCTAGATAAACCTCTGGAGAAGATGGGAGAAATGAAGACTGTCTTTGAGAAACACTAGAAAAAAAAATAATTTTATTCTCTTAGATTGTTGAAAAAGACAGAAGTCTAAAAGTCCCATGACAGCAGAGACTCACTATGACAGTTTCATGGAAGCAGGCCAAGAAGGAAATGGCTCCTGACCCATTGAGGTAGAAGGACTCTAGACACAGGCTCCTAGCCTCAGCATGAGGACCTATGCCTTCAGCATGCAACGGGAGCAGTGTACCTGAAACCACAGGGCATTTTGCCATCAGGCCATTAGGCCCAGTGGCATCTCAATGCTAATCAAGGTGGTCCTATAACTGATTACCTGAGGCTTTGCTGATGTTCTGTCACTGACTAAGACACTGAAATACAACCACACCTCTGTATGGAAAGTGTTAACACCAATAATGTCTGAGGTTCAACTTCACTTTGGCCAAATGAAAGCTCAGCGACACATTTAAGTGGATTTAAATAGCATAACAAAATTATGTCTTACATATCTGATTGTGTGAACTAAAAGGAATTTCTTTCATTGAAAATAACTTTTTTAACATGGTTATAATACCGTAGAGGCAGAATGACACAGAGAGATATGTGGTTCAACCCACGGGCTTTAGGAATAGAAATTCTGATTCAAGAGAGGGTAATGTTTTTGTCAATGACTGCAGTTTATTAGTGACAGAGCTAGGGATAGAACTCGGGTATCCTGATTCCTATTCCAGAGTTCTTTGCATTACATCCATAATGCTTCATCTTTTGCAAAGGCAAGTTGCAAGAATAAATCTGTAGTTTGCAAAAGGGTTACTCATTGCTCAAATAAAGTGCTCAAGGTGGATCTATAATTGTCTGTCCTATGCTTTTGATGACAGAAGCAATTTCTCATTGCAGCATTACATAACTAATGAGGATTTGGAGACATCAGAAGATCTCATCACAGAGATGTCATAGGAGGGAAAGGGTATCATTGAAACCTTTTCATTCTGTCGCCAGTTCATTTTCGCCTCCCAGCATCAAATGACCTCTTAGGAGATGTAGCGTGCTCACGGCCCAGACCACAGGAGCCAGACACCTCTGCCTTCTATTCTGGGATCTGACACACAGACTCCCTCAGTGGCTTTGGACAGTCCCTTAACTTTCCTGCTTAGTTCACCCTGGACTCCAAGATAATATTGGCCACAGAGGGGTAGCTGAGTAATGAGAGGCATCAAGAACACTCAAGGAGGATTCTGCATAATATCCCTGTGCTCTTTAGATAAATACATTCTGCAGTACTTAAATTAGAACTATTGTAATAATTCTAACCAGGAGTTCCAACCTGGTTAGAACTATTAATTCTCCAAATTAAGTTCCAACCAGGAGACATTTGTCCCATTTTCTGGTTTCAGGTAATCAATTAAATTGCAGGACAGGTGTCAAAGACTCTGAAATTCAAAGGCTTCATATCTTGTATATGGGAACAACTATTAGATGTATTCCACTTTATGTCAGACCACATCTCTGATTCTATGAGATCTGTTTCATGGAAAGCAGTGCACACTTATTTCCATCATTCCAGAAAGTAATGAAAAGAATTTCAAGTTACTAGACAGCAGAATTTGCTTCCATGTAAAGAAAAGAAGTCTGATATTTATATACACATTTATGTTTCTCGAAACATGACTCCCCTGAGTCTTACTTGAAAAAACACTGCATAACATAGCACTGTTTAAGGAAATCACAATGTTCATGAAGCTAAGAGGGGCTTTAAAAAGTTATATATAACTATTAATTTGCTGAACCCAGATCTTTGCGACCATCTTTGAAAAGAGAACACATTTTTCCTCAAACATCAATTAACTATATCTAGGAGACAGTCCTCTAAAAATATAATTCTGCATTGAAAAGGGCCTTCTCAAAAAGAGAGGAGTTTTTGCCAAGCATGATTTTATGACCAATTGCCAGGAAGTTCCCAGGGATTTCTGCATTGGATGAAATTTGGACTAAGAGACTTCTAAGATCTCTTTCAATTTCCAAGACTCAATGAATCTATTCTACTTTAAATCAGTAATTTTTAGTACCTTTTTTGTCTACTGTTAGACACAAAGAGTAGCATATTTTGTGTCTACTATTAAACACAAATGCCACAATTAGTACTAGAAAAATCCTCATAGATCCCTTATCTCATTTCATCTGTATAATAACTGACAGGAAGGCATTATAACCTCCAATTTATAGATAAAAGAGAAACTAAGTATCAAAGAGTTTAAATAAATTGCTCAAATGGCATAGCAAAAATTGGACCAAGGGTTGATGCATTTTCTACCATGTAGTTCCACTTCCCTAAAATATACCAGTCTCAAAGGAGACCATAAAAGATATGGTTGGACCTGATGACTCAAAGGTATGAAATCATATTTCTAAATATCTCCTTCCCCAAAGATAATGAGTCAGTAGATACTATATCTTTTGATCAAATTTCTAATAGATCTTTGGAAATGTGGGTTTCTAAAAAGTTTCTAGATGATGCTGACACTCCCAAACCACACTCTGAAGAGCACTGACTGTGCCGATCTTGACTGATATATCATGTACCCTAGAGCAGCCAGCTCCTTGTGCTCTAATCAGGTGTTATCTCATCACTGTTTTCATTTGCTCCATTTCACAGAGCACAGCTATTATTATTTATTTGTTTGCTTATATACTGTCAATCTCCTCCATTATGACTTACTTCCATGCAGATTAGAACCTTGTTTTTTTACCATATTTTTAAATAGTCTTTATCCCCCAAATGCTAAACAGAGCCTAGAATCATGAAATGAATAAGGAACTAAATGAATCATTGAGAAGGGCATTTTCAATGTTTACAATGCATCTTAACTTTTTTTCAGGCCCTAGTCACACAAGTTCATTCTTTTGATAGTGAGACACTGAGAAAAATTAACACATTAATTTATTGAGCTAAATAAAGCTTCAACTCCATCCATCAGTGAAAACCCCTTTATGGGTCCAGAACCCTCTGAAGTGGCCAACAGTTGAGGGTACTGAGCAACTGAGAACAAAATGCCCTTCTCCTCTGCCCTGACTCCAGAGCTGTGAGGGCAATGGAACCACAGAAGCCAGGTCTGAGAGACAAAATTAGATTTCTCTTTTCAAATTCCCCTTCCTCAGATCTCCATGGGGGAGGCTAGCCTTTGAGGACACAATGCCTAGACTCAGCATGATAGTGTTCCTTAGTGAACCATGTCCTGGCAGCCCAATCTGTATTTAAATTACATGAAAAATTCATGAGTTTCATAGAAGAAACTTCAACCCATTATCATCACATACTCTCTTGTCTGGAAAATAGATTCCTACAGGGCACTGGGGAAGATGTCAGAGGGGAGGCCAGCGTTAGGAAGACTAACTGGCACACAGCTGGGCCATTAGTCGTCTCCACCTCTGGATCTGCCTAATGCACAAATAGGACTTCTGCTGACATCCAGGGAAGTGGGAGACAACACAAAAGAACTTATATCACACCCATTGCATCTTCCTGCAAATCTCCCAATTATTTCTTAGAATTAATGGGGGAGAACTGTGCCTCCTATATACAACAATTATTTAGAAAAACTAAAATTGATTTAGAGATACTTAATAAGACTCAGATTTTTATATAGTATGTTTGGGTTTTGCTTTAAAATACTATAACCCCTCTTAAAGGATCACCCTTTAAAAAAATCTCAGGGAGCAACAGAGATAGAAGAATCAGAATTGGCCATGAGTTGATAATTGTTGAAACAAAGTGGATATATGGGGGTTGGAGGAGAATATTTTAAAATTCTCTCTATACTTACATATGTTTGAACATTTTTGTAACAGAGTTTTTTAATGAGATTCACATCTAATGTATCATAAAGAAAAAAATCCCAGTGTAACCTGCTAGGTAGAAAAACAAGCAGATACCACATGACACAGGCAGCCTCCTGTGGCTCCAGGGATAGAAACACAAGCATATATTTTAACATCTTTTACACTCTTTACAATAGCACCAGGTAATGAAGCAAAATAGACCTTCAACAGTTGTCAGCATGGGAAAAATACATTTATAAAGATTTATTGTCACTGTTGTTTGATAATGCTTGATATTTTGCACTTAGAGTAAAATCAAAGATGTTTCCTGTGCTGAAAGTATTTAACATACTCTCTTATTAAACATCATTTTCTTTTTTTCCCTTCTGCAATGTTTGCTGAAAAAAGTTTGCACTTCGACTTTGAAAAGATGCATGGAAATTATGTTCCTCCTAAATTCTCACTTAAAAGAATTAATAATGTAAGCATTATTATAAAAATTTAATATCAACTGCCACTTTTATTAGAATTAACTTAAATCTAGATGGTGATTTTATATTTTTAATTTTAAAAAACTCTTTCAACCAAAAAAATAATCTCACAGAAATGAGATAGCTAGATGTTGCAAATTAACTTCCTGATACTAAATGCTTGCCCACAACATACCCCAAAATTGTCCAGCCTGTGCCCACAGTGGAAGAGGAGAGTTTCCATAAATTTGTAGGCTGCCCTTCATAACTCCTTTGTACCAAGTGAAGACAGCCAGAAGGGGAAAGGAAAAGGCTAGCCTTGGGAGACAGATAGGCTGAGGTTGGAATTCTAGCTCTGTGTCTTCCTAGCTGAATGACTTTGAATGACTTACTTTACCTCCCTAAATCTCATCTATAAAACAAGGGATGATATTAGCTCTTCATATCATTGAATCATGGTAAATTATTGATCAGAGAAGAATCTATTGTTTGGGAGGAGAGGATATTATTCAGGAGAAAGTTTGCAAGTGAACCTGTCCTTGGGGGTGGAGGGTAGGAGGAGGTTGCAGGGAGGAAGACACAATAGAGAAAAGAGGAAAACAGGATAATAGTTTACATTCTTTTACCTCTGAAGGGAGGGTAGACCAAGAGCAAAATAGGAGATATCCGGTCAAGTTCAAGTTCTTATTTTAATCCATACTGAGCATATTCCAATGCCAGGGGTCCTGGCAAAAGGCCTCTGATGTATGATACTTGCAATATAATGAGGCACCACATTAAAATAAAATAAGCCATAATTAGGGGTGGCACCAGAATCTACTTAACTTCACCTGGGAAGGAATCTGGGGAGAAGTTTTTAAATGTCACGTAGCTGAAGAAAATGACTTATCCATTAAAGTGTTAACTTGAGCTTATGCATTTAGGAGAGAGCTTTTACCTGTAACTATTTCTACTGACAGTGTTTAGTCAGTGTTGGGTAATAAATTTATGTTCTAGTGTCAGTCTATGCTACTGTCATTACTTAGAAGGAAATGCCAAATTAAGCAACCCAGGGCTAGGAAAGAGGATTCTCTCTTTCCTGGGGCCCTGTGAAAATTCAGTACAGTCCACAGGGTGGGGTGAAGGCAGGGGCAGAACAGGGAGCCAACAGTTCATACTCTGCAGAGCTGTCATGGAAACTAAATTAAATAAGATACCACATAGGAGGCACCTGGAATGTAGTGGGGCTTTAATAAATGAGAGTTCATATGATTATTGTTGTCATCATCGTCATTGTCGTCACTGGTACTACTACTGTGCCCTCAAGCCAGAGAGGCTTCTCCCTGCTTAGAGACTCTATTTTAGCTTTGACCTTAATGCCAACCTCAGCACCACCTCCCAGTGAAAATGTAACCTACATGTACCCAAAGCACTCAGAAACAATGAAGAATTACCAAAAACACAAATGAAAGATTTTAAATCACATTACTGAGAGCGAAATCCATCAAATTCCATTCAGACACATCAGTTTCCCCGTCCGATTTCTCCTGGCCAGACCCTGAGCCTGATCCAGCCTCACTGGTTGTCTTCCCACCCGCTACATCCCCTGGCTATTTTCTTTCCCTTCCATTCTCTTAGGTGCCTAAACTGCTTCTACCCTTTTTCAGTCAGATCAAGTCCTCACCTGTCCGAGCTCCTGACTCTGATTTATTATTACCCATCCAGCAGCAGAGAAAGGGACTTGAGCTACAAGAGACTCTTCAAAGACAAGAATTTAATAGTTTGTTTAGTTGCATCATCATCATATTTATTTCTAATCTCACTCCTCTAACCACTCGGCCTCACATTGATTGTTTCATTCTCTCATTCACCCTCTTCTTGAAGGTACTTGTTAGCAAAACTTTGTTCTTCAATCCTATTCCAAGCACTTCTCTAGACCTGTATGGCATTCTCATGTGGCCTGCATATGTCTTCAACAATCAATCCTGTGATCAACTTCCCTCAGTCCCGATGACAATTATTTAATCTGGAAACTCAGCAAAGGTTACCAGCCTATACTATCCACTAATCTATGATAACTTGGCATTTATTAATTGAGATTCATCAACACAATATTCTTTCTTCCAGAGTTTCTGCATCTTCCTCCCTCTCCCATTTAAGAAGATTTAATTCTAAACACAAGAGGAAGAAAAGGGGAAAAATGAGAACAGACATAGCCCACTCAAAAAACTTGGATTTATGGAGTTCAACCTTAAAAATATGTTTTTAAAAACATCAACCATGTGAATTAAAGCTCCCACCGGGCAGTCATAATTTACACAGCAAGCACTTGGCAGGTAATCTGAGCACACTGTGATATGGGTAGCAAGGGATCGTCGTCACACAAACTAGACCCTCTTTTGACAGGACAGGGAAGGAAAGAAGCACACTCACTTTGTAGCTCTAACATTGTGTTTCCTATTTGATGAACATCTGAGAGTAAAAATCATAAGAGAAGACCTGAGAAAAAATGGTGATTCCCAATCAGAGTGTGAGCATGACCTCATGAAAAACAAAAGGCAATGAGGCAAAGGGACTTGACCCAAAACAGGGACCCTCATCATGGCTGTGAAATTTCAGGCAAACCAAGTATAAGAGAATAAAAATACAATTCAATGGAAGGCGTTTGATATTTTTCAAACTATTTCATCTGTTTAGATACTTTTTAAACAATTCATTTTATTTTTAGAGATGGAATAAACACAGGATGGGGCAAAAGATAGGTTTACAGTTGTGAATATGCAAAATACAGAGTTTATTCTTGTATATTATTTATTCATTCTTATATTATTTTACATATGAACAACTTGAGCTACAAACCTATAAACTTACTTTTGCCCCACCCTATATATTATCTCCAAAGTATTTATTTTTTATTTCTCATTTGATTCCAGGCCAAAAGGAGTCATTCTTCTGCCCCTAAAGGCTCATTCTATATACCACAGCTAGCCTGAGTCAGAACACAGAACTCTAAAAAAAATCTACTGCACACCTACTAACTGCCCCCTAATTACAGATATCCCATAGAGAAATGGTGAAAAATCCCCACAATTAAGGATGGGACCCAAATGATACCAGCTGATTTCATCCAAACAGTAACAATTATAAGCAACATTCTCCTGAACCTGGACAATCCTATTTTCTGGTTCTGTGATAAACTGGCTTGATAGTGAATTCCTCTTTGAGTAGCATTCAGCCTATTAGTAAGCATGATCTCCCACAGAATTAAATTCTTCTCCCTTGCTCTCACTAGTGTGACTTCAGTTCCTGGGCATCATTCCACAAAGCAAAAGGTCTCTGGTTCGATTCCCAGTCATAGCACATGCCTGTGTTATGGGTTCGGGGCCAGGTTGGGGCATGTGCAAGAGGCAACCCATCAATGTTTCTCACATCGATGTTTCTTCCCCTCTCTTTCCCCCACCCTTCCCCACTCTCTAAAACTAAATTTTAAAAATGTTTTTAAAAATCCCTCTCTCTTGTCCTGCTTTATCAGTTGTTCTCTCACTGTTGAGCTCTGGTGCCACATTATTCCCTACTCTGGGTTTGTGCTTTTCTATCCCCTTCTGCTTGGTGCTTTGCTCAAAGGAAGAGGCAGCTGAAAGTTCTAAAGTATTAACAGGCAAGTGGAACCATGGCAGTGAGAAGAGAACCCTAAACTAGGAGTCGCAAGGCCTGGGTTCTGCTCCAGCACTGACTCAGTCGCATCATTTGCAGAGTGCAGTGTGTATCGCTGAAGGGGTGAAGACTCTTTGCCTTAAAAAATTAATAACAAAATAAACCAGTTACTATCACAGATCAGATGTCATAAAACTGGCCACTCTGTGTTCTTCCTACTCTATTGCATTCAGCAAAAAAAGTATGCTAATTTTTTAATCGAGAGACTTCATGTAGCAATGCAGATTTACAGATTCTCTTGAAAATTTGTCAGATCTTATAAAATAAACCTACATTGTGCTGGTCAAGGATTGTTGCTTGTCAAGAGAGCAAGGGCTCTCCAATTTGCTGCATCCTCATCACTCACAATGATTCACACACACTTGTCCCAGGGCAGGTCCCTCCTTCAGGTTACCTGCCTGGAAGGTGAGTTAAGGCATTCATGGTTACTGCCTCTGGTCAAGAAGAGGCAAAGGTAGGTGAGAAAGGATCACCAGGGAACAAAGAGCATAGAGCAGCACCAGACACATCGCAAGTCAAGGCTTGAATATATGGACACATTTACAAATGGATCACAGCTTCTCATTAGTTAGGCAGTCTCCCCCTTCACTGCTGGATACACAATAGATAAATAAATAGCAAGGATACATGTGATATATATTTAGATTCCACATTAGACTTTAAAATCTGTGCCTAACTGAATGCATTAGCCCGTGTTTTCTGTTTATGTCTCCACAATGCCATGGAAACACAGTGCAGCATCCTAATGGGCCTCTGCTGGCAATAAATAAACAAAGCCTTTGTCTATTCATGTTTCGATTCTTTTTTTTTATGTAATTTACAATTTCAAAAAAAGAAAACAGATTGGTGGTGGGTTCCTCCCCCCCACCACCACCCCATCCCTGCCCCTTTCAGTTTCCTCGCTTGCAAAGTACATTTGCAGGAAATGCAAAATGTACCTTCTAGTGGTTCCTGAAATCCAAACTAGTCTCATCAGCACTCAGAGAGCAGGACTCTCCCCGCCAGACTCATCCTTCCCCTTTTTAAAATGCCATGATAATTAAACTCTGTAATGAGATTTTTCAAGCATTTCAGTCCAACCAAAAGTGTACTTAATATAGGTGTTTAAGGTTGAAAACTAATATAAAGCAGATATGAAATCTAGTGGGTTTCGCTGCCCTCCTTCCGTCTAATAGGCAATATCCAGTCCATTTTTATAAAGACAGCAACAGTCACATCCCGAAATGGCTCCACGATGGCAGCGACAGGCTCCCACCTCCCTGGCTCCAGAGCATGTGGGAGCAGACAAGTCACTCACTGCCATCGCCCTAAGGTGCAGAGACAGGGTGAAACCCGAAGCTCAAAGTGCTAGGGGTACGATGTCTCACAGGGCAGCTCTCTCCTGTCTGGCACCTGCTGTCCCCTGCCAGGCAGTAACCCAAGACAGAGAAATGCTGATTATTATCTGCATGGAATAGTGAGCAGGTTTAATTATGTTGCTCAAATCTGAAGAGTTCCCTGAACCCAAGTGCAGTGAGTGACCTCAGTCACAGGGGGAAGGAGAGGTGGGCAAGCCAGCAAGGGGAGCTCCTGCAGGGACCATTCCTAACTGACTTGGGAGCCTCCCATTGGTTGTCAGGGTCTGCCAATCTGGCTGGCAAAGGTCGCTGCCCTGGTATGCTCTGGCTGCATCCCAACCACAGACTACGTGTGGTAAACCTCAGGGCCAGGATCTACCGAGCAAGGTCTATTCTCATTAGTCATGAAAATCATTCGGTAGACCAGAAATCAGTGTTCAGAATATAGATCTGTCATAGCATCTGTCTAAAGAACGACATTTTTTTATCTAGAATTGTCAAGTGCTGGACAGACACTTATTCAAAAAGCAAAGTGTCCATAGAAATGTGCCTTTTTGGGTAATAATCAAGTGTTAAAAACTTTATTTATCTAAAATGTCATATAATAACCTGTCCAACTGAAAAGATACTTCCATGTCTTTAGTAAAATGATAACATTAAAATATTATTAGGTAGTTTTCATGTGCTTCTGAGATAGTTGCTATTATTGTCCCCTTGTCACCAATGCAGCAAAGTTTAAAGAGTTAAGTAACATGTCCCAGGATGGAAAGCTAACAAGTAGCAGAGTTAGAATGAAACCCTGGCCATCTGACTGCAGAGGCTGAATTTCTGCCACCTCCTTTTTCTAAGCACCCAGTATGGGCCCCACACAGTGTGGGATGTTTTCTCCTTATGATCTTAAATCTTGGTTTCTGGGATTCATTTCACCCCAAAATGAAAGCTCATTAAGACTCATTTTTCCTTTCTATCTTAGGTGCCAACAGGAAGAGTCAAAGCAGCCCCCAGTTTATTTACAAGGCCTGCCAATTTATGATGATTTTTTTGCCATCGTTTTGTATTTGTTGTTTGTAACATTTCTGTGTTCTGCTTCCCTCAGATGATCTCTTAAGCCCTGCTTTTGTTTTGCATCATGTTATCAGAAGCAACTCCAAATCTTTTACAAATAGGCAAGTGTTTCTGCTCTACAGTCATACATGTGTTCTGGAAAAGACTCATATTCTACATGATCATACACTAAATATAATAGGGCCTATGGGGAAAATGGGACTGGGGCTAGGTGATTGAAAAGCTGTGAAGCGTTGTCCCAAGTGCCTTATCCCAAACAAGAGTGATGTTAACACAGTTCTAGCTCAGCTGACTCTCCTCGGGCACCCTTAGGCACATGCACTTAGAATCTTACCCTTCCTTTGCATATTTACATTCTGGGCTTCTGTTTCCTCCTGTGAGACATCAGCCCTTGATAACGCCCCCTTCTCACAGAGACCAGTGTCACCAAAATCCAAAATATGAACCAAGGGAAACCATCTTCATCAATCTTTGTGTCACAAGTATATGTTTCATGAAATGGTATTTCCTATTAAGTCAGGCCTCAGCTCCCAGGGCTCATCTGACCCAGGCCTCAGGAACCAAAAGTGCCAGGCCACTTCTACAGCTACCAGCCCTACAGGTGACACTGGCACTGAGGGATAACAGTGAGCAACACAAGTGACTGCTATTCACTCAGCTTTTATTAATGCAGATTCACTCCAAATCCACACTAACCTAATAACAATAATCACTCAGAAATAATCAGCAATAACGTCACACAAGACAAGTGGGGCATAATGAGCCCGAGTCCCAAGAATACAGCTCAGATCTGGGTCAGGGGCAACCAGAGGCAGTCAATGTCTTGCAAGGCAAAGTCAAAGTGGGGGAAAGTGCAACAGAGTTTTCCCGAGAGGAACATGCAGGACATCTCAAAGTGACTTGCCTCCCAGACGATGCTTCATCCACGATCCAATGTCCTCTGCTTTTATGCTTCTTTTTGTTGCAAAGTCATGTTGATTTTGCACAATTTCTCATAAACATGTTTTTATTAATTTGGTTAAGCACATGTTGTTTTCCTCAGTTCCAACAGGCACATGTTTACGTCAGCTCTGATAAGTACATGTTGTTTTGTGCAACCTCAACAGGTGCATGTGGCTTATGTCGCACCACTGCGCGTGCTCTGAGAGGATGGTGCTACCCTTCAGGGAAGCACACATTGTCTGCCACACTGTGCTGTGCATGCTGAAGGACTGTATCATTTCTCTGAGTGTGGAAAACAGGACCAATAAAATGGCATCGGTACAATTAAGATAGCATAAAGTATACAAAACAAAGTGGAGTCACTTATGTCAATTAAAATGACTGTCAGTCAGCCATGACACTTCAGTTCAAAAACAAAATTACCTAAGTCAGAGTAAACACTGATGGCAAAGGGACATATCTGTCCACAGGTCTGCAGGGCGGGACCGCCCATAGATAGGCTCCTGAGGAAATTCCACACTTGCCAACAGGGGTCGTCAAGGTATAACTGAGGCCAGTTCCAGACCACTCCTGAGACTCCACACGCCAGAGTGCTTCTCCATGCCATGCTGATGTCCCTTGGCATCGGCCACTAGAGGCTCTACCCAGCTGGTCTGAGGACTTCGTCTGCCCTGCTGCCCACCTGGGTCCAGAGATCCTTCCTTGTAAGACGGTGACAACTCCCTTGCCCACTGTGCTGCCTCCTGGACCTGCGGACTGAGACTCTGGGACTGGGGTTCGTTATCCCCCGTTGATTGCTGGATTGCTGTGTGTGAGTGTTATATTCCTCTTAGACAGTTAGAGTTTGAGTAGGATATTAATGTATGTTGATGTTCTACCTTGAGTGAACCTGCTTTCAATAGAAGCTGAGTGAATAGCATAGTTACCGTGTGTGACTCTTGTCTATTCCTTGGTGCTGGGTAGCTCAGCAGGCAGCTTGAAGAGCAGTTGCCCAGCTGACTTGTAGCAAAGACTATATCACAAACATACGCTCAAGACACTGAGTCATTGCTGTACTGCACATGCTCTCAATGTGGCTTCAGATCCTGCTCTCCACACTTTGCTTTGGGGTTTATTAAAGGGGGCAGGAGGTAAGGTGGTAACACAAGTGGAATTGTTTTCATAGCTATCTCATCTGCATTTGTCAGTCAGCCAGTAAACGTGTTTCTGGCTCATCATTTCTTTCAATGGAATATTCTACTGTACAGTGAAACATTATTCACTTTTTGGACAAAAAATACATATATATTATTTCTTTAAAGTTAATTTTTGAAAATAGAATTTCAGAGTCAAAGGTAGGTACACTGAAATTTTCATGTACTTTGCAAGGTGCCCTTCCAAAAACAATGTGAGTGGTATCAATCTCTATAATCTTTGCTAATCTGACAGGTACACAGTTGTATCTTATTGTTGTCAAATGCCCCTAAATCATATCATAAACTTATGTATTTATATGGGTATCTTTTTATTTTTTGGTATCATCAATATTAATTACAAATTTACTAGTGTTCAGTAATTCACATCATTTTATATTTCATATTAAATAATCTGCTCTATTCAGGAAACTAGCAACCTAGAAGTTAAAACCATAGAATGTGATTCAGCCTAGTTTCTCTGAAATAAAATGTTTGATTATCAACCTATACTATCACTCTCAATTATCTTCCTACCTCTCTGGACATACCTTCTGTGTTTACTCTATGAGCCTCTCTTTTCACGCCCACTTACAAGTCCATCCCTGTGAGATACCCTTTCAGCTGTCATGTTCTCACTCCTTACTGCACCCGCCTCCCAGTCATTGCACCACCTACACATAAATGGTGCCTTTCTAGCCCAAATCTGGGCAGTCCTCCTTGCCTGTACATAATTATTTCCATTAGCTAGCAACGACCTTCTCTGTATGTTAGCATTCTGCAACCATTCTTCAACATTTAGCTCCAATAACACTTCTGTGAATCCTTGCCTAGTATCCGGCAGGCTCTCTCATCTTTGACCTGCTCTGCACTGCCTGCCTCTCCATTCCTGCCAGTCACAGTGTATGATTGTGTATGAGCCTGCCATTGCTGAGTCACTTGCCCTGTTTGTATGGGAAAAGCTAATTTTACTGTCTCTGTGTTCTTGGGTACCAGCATGGATTCTGGCATGAGTAAGTAATCAAAACCATTAATTAATAATCCACAAATAAAATTAGAAACTATTGTACTTACTAGTCACACTCACCCCACATCAGGAAAAACTGAGACCAAAGAAATTAAATATAAAACCAACAAAAAAAGTTTAGAGAACTGTTGTATTATTTACTAACTTAATACATTTCCTTAATGAAAATTCTTAATTTCCAATAAAGAAAATAAATGAAGAACATATTTTCGGAGAGTAAAGAAAAAAAACAGTTTTTTGCTTATAATTCCCCATAGCTAATGACAAGTGAAAAATCAAGCATTTTTTTTCTTGCTTTTGACCATTTTTCAAAACACAAGCTATTATTTAAAATTCCCTGAGTATCACTGAAAAAAACAGAGATAGTTGTCTATCCTGAGTTAGGTTTTTGCTTATCTGACCAGCAGGGTCAGGATAATAAATCAGTCAGGCCCTAGGGAATAATGAAATGTTTACAGGATTTGGGCAGTTACCAGGAGAAAAATAAATAAAGAGAAAAACTTTCAGGATTCAATTCATTTTCAAATATTTCACAGTATAGAAGAAAAGACTACATGAAGATTTGTAAAGGGAAAGCAGGTGGAAGAGGAAAAAAATCAGAAAAGTGGCATTTTCATTGGAGAAAGAGACATGGCCCATTTTGCCACTATCCCACAAAAAGAACCTTTCTTTCACCCTTCCTGTTAACAAACATTAAACATATTCCCCAACCCATCCCCGGCAGTGGGCTGACAGCACCTTTTGCACTTGTGATGATGGTTGTGTTCTGCAGGCAGCTAACAGCCACCACAGGCTTCACCTACGGGCTCTCCTGAGGTGGAAGCAGGAAGCGGCAAGGCCAAAGACCCACTGCTTTGCTACCGAACAGGGGGAACATGCGGCCAGTCGGGACAAGGCTAACACACTTCTAACAACACTTTACATCCACATCGCACTATTTTTTTTAAAGATTTTATTTATTTTTTAGAGAGAGGAAGGGAAGGAGAAAGAGAGGGAGAGAAACATCATTGTGTGGTTGCCTCTCCCACACCAACTGAAGGCCTGGCCCACAACCCAGGCATGCGGCCCAGACTGTGAATCGAACTGGTGACCCTTTGATTCACAGGCTGACACTCAACCATTGAGCCATACCGGTCAGGGCCATATCGCACTATTTTAAATTGACCAAGGCCAGAAAATGCACTAGGTTTTGCTTCAAACAGTCCTTCTGAAAGCAGGAAGAGAAAGCCAAAAGAAAGGAATTAAGGTGAAGCTATTGAATAACTTACATTTTGTTTTCTGAGGGGGGAGAACTGTTTTCCTGAATATTCATCACCCAGGACAACCTATGTTGTAGTATTGTTCAAATAGGAGACTATAGGTTGTCCATTGAACTCACAAAAACAGCCGAATTGGCCATGGAAACTCTCATCCTCAGTGAGAGCAAAACATTTTTTCCATGCCCTACTCCAGACTTGCTGTGTGGTCTTAAGCAAACTACCTAACATTTCTGTGTCTGGGGAAACTTGTACTTGTCTCAGTTTCATTCTAAGAAACAGTAAAAATATTCACTCCAGAATGCTGTAATCCTTAAAAGAGGTTATGCATAAGATGTGAATTTATATATCATAGCAGAAAACACATGTGAAGCTCCTCACAGTGAGCCTGTCACATCCTAGTTATTTAACAAGTGTTATTTACATCTTCACTTCACCA
The DNA here is from genome assembly GCA_004027735.1 of Carollia perspicillata. Lineage (NCBI taxonomy): Eukaryota > Metazoa > Chordata > Mammalia > Chiroptera > Phyllostomidae > Carollia > Carollia perspicillata. Next base: position 51,055 of record PVKM010001112.1, read on the forward strand.
GAGAAAAGTAGACATTTTTGTGTTCACTTAAGACAAAATAAGTTAAAAGAAAATTAAGACTTTTTTTGATTTTCTAATGACTTAGTACTATACTTCCCTTCATTTGTGCCTTTTTGTAATATATGTCTGTACACAGAGCCCTATGTAACATTCAGAATGATAGAAATAATTAAAGGACTGATACATGTCTACATCTGGAGATTAGCAGCCTAATACAGAACAGTAGATTGTCAAATGATGTTAGAAATCCTATCATCTCTGAGCAGTGAGTGGGGACTTTTTAAAAAAGATTTTATTTACTTATTTTCTAGGCAGAGGGGAAGGGTGGTAGAAAGAGAGGGAGAGAAACATCAGTGTGTGGTTGCCTCTCACATGCCCCCTACTAGAGATCTAGACCGCAACCCAGGCATGTGCTCTGACTGGGAGTCAAACCAACTACCCTTTGGTCTGCAGGCTGGCGTTCAGTCCACTAAGCCACACCAGCCAGGGCTGAGCATGGACTTTTGACAGAAGCCCAAACTCAACACATTCTGTGGGATGGGGGTCTAGGTGTGCTGCTTTTTCCCTCAGCTGTTCTGACATCCAAGTATATGACAACGTTTTTACTTCTTTTACAAGATTTCCTGGAGTCTGCACTCCCTTCATGATCTTGGCAGAGACTTTGCTGCTGAAATAACATATAGAGTCTTCACCAGAGCGGTGTGCTGCTGAAATGCCAGGAAACTGCTAACGTGGGCAAAATCCACAAGTGACAGTCACCACCTCCTACCTGGCCAAACATCTTCCCATGGTTCCCTATAGCTTTCTTGGAGGGAGTGTTACTTTTCCCCACTAAAATAAAACAGTTCTAGAGTTCCCCGATTTACTTAGAAATGGGCTAAAAATTCTTGTAGAGTGTCCCATGCAAATGAAAAACCCTGAATACTTTCATTTCTTCAACATTAAACTAAACATGTCCCTTACTAATGTTAACCAAGTCCTTCTATTCCTTAAAATCCATAACTAAAAGATTATTCTGCCTCTTTTGCCAGCATCAACATCTTGTTAAGAAGAGGAAGTTTGGCAGTTTATTTTGTTAATTAGAGCCTACACATAAGTGAGATCAGAGGCATAGATACATGGAACAGACTGGCAGCTGTCAAATGGGAGGGGGAGACTTAATGTAAGAAGGGGAAGGGGTAGCCAAAGAATATATGGACACAGACAACAGTGTGGTGATGGCCAGAGGGAAGTGGGGAGGGGGTGAAGGCTGGTGGAGGTGGGCAAAGTGAGGGCGATACAGACATCTGTAATAGTGTCATTAATAGAAATGAAGAATAAAAAGAAATACCAAACCTGAAAAAAAAAAGAAGAGGAAGCTGAGTCTTTTCTTCTCTTTAACTTTTTAAAATCATCATTCAGCATGTGAATACTTGGATCACTATCAACTCAAGGCTTAACAGGGCCATATTCTTTCCAAAGACATTAAATTCATGCTTTCACCTACAAATAATTAATAAGTGCCTTCTATGTACCAGGTGCTACTCTTCATGCTGAGGATACAGCTATGGAATAATAGTCCCTACTTTTCAGAACTTCATTCTAGTGAGCAGAGGTAGACAATAAATGTATAAATCTGTGATATGCCAGATGGTGAATGCTAAGTTCAAGAATAGGTTCAAGGAAAAGAATAGAAAGTAGTGTCGTGGTAGTTACTATTCTGGATAGGGTCAGAGAAGGACTGATATATGAGAAGATTCCTAAAGGGAATAAGGAAGCAAGACTCGCAGATATTTAGGAAGAGAGCATTTCAAGGAGAGATTCCACAGTGGAGACATACTTAGTGTACTTGTGGAAATCAAAGAGGCCAGGTGACTATAGTAAAGTGATTTGGAAGCAAGCGATAGGAAGTGAGATGTGAGAAATAGTTGGGACAAGAACATGTAGGGCCAGTTAGACCATGATGATGACTTTGGAAGTAATTCTGAGTAAGTAGAGAAGGCAAAAATGTGCTTGGGATAGAAGAGAAAGACAATGTGACTTTTATTTTAAAGGATCATCCATCTGGTGTGTGAGCAATTCTGTGAGCAATCTCAGAATTAAGAGTGAATGAGACCCAAGATGGTGGAGGAGTAAGTAGAAGCTTCATTAATCTCCTCCCAGGACCAAACTGGAATTACAGCTAAAATACAAAAAGATCCTCTTAAATAACCAACTAGCTGGAGAGAAACCCTATATCCATGGAGAAATGGAAGAGCCACTTCAGCACAACATGACTGGTAGGGAGTGTGGAAGAGATGGGAGTGAGATGGCTAGGCTCCCACGGTAGCAGTTGAAGTTCCAGACAGATATTTCAGAGGCTAGGGGGGTCTCCCTGAGAAGTGTGAGGTCCAAACCCCAAGCTGGTCTCTCCAGCCTAGAGCTCCAGAACCAGGAAAGGACATACATCTGTGAAATAACATACATCTGTGAAAAGCAGGCAGTTTCTATCTGTCATGGAGAGATTGTTGGAAATATAGAGAGACTCTTAAAGGGCCAACCCACAAAATTGTTTTGCAGCCACTTACCCTGGCACCAGCAGAAAAAAAGGCAGAGTAAACTAAAGATGCATGAGGAGAGTCTGCAGCTGGTGGCTCTGGGAATAGAACTGAAGGATCAGCCACCAGGATCCCTGTGCTGTGTCATTCCCCATACTGCAGGAGCCATCTTTCTCAGGCAGAGCACTCCTCTCAAAGTGGCATGAGCCTGAGGGGAAGCAATAGCTCTGTCTGCAGGAATTACTCTGCCCTATCATGTGGTACTTTAGCCCTGTAGCTGAGGAGTACAGCAGAAAAATACTAACTCTTTAAATGACTAATAGAAACTCTACAGAGAGAGGGGGATCTCTAGGAGCTCTGAGACTTTAGCTGACACTCCCCCAAACCTGGTGCTGGTTAAAGCTGGCTTTGTGCAGCCTGGTTCTATCTGCACACACTCAGGCCTAGCAGAGGGAATCACACATTATTGATCACAGAGAACTCCAAACAGTTACCCTGGGGCAGTCACAGGCAGGGTTCAATATAGGTTCAAAGACCAGAGTCTTTTCAGATCTACCTATTACATAGAAAGAAACACAAAGAGGCAGTCAAAATAGGAAGACAAAGAAATAGGCCCCAAATGACAAAACAAGAGAATTATCCACAAGAATTAAATAAAATGGATGCAAACAGTCTATCAGATAGAGAGTTGAAAGTAGTGAATATAAGGATATCCAACAGCATGAAAAAAGGCATAGAACCCATAAAAAAAGGAATAGTCAAAAGTAAAGAAAGCAATATCTAAAATAACACACTGGAAGGAATAAACAGTAGGTTAGATGAAGCAGAGGATCGAATCAGTGATTTGGAAGACAAGATAAAAAGAAAAAACACCCTAGCAGAGCAGCAAAAAGAAAAGAAATTAAAAAGAACAATAGGAGCTTAAGAAAACTTTCAGACAACATGAAGCATAGCAACATCCACATCATGGAGATACTAGAAGGAGAAGATAGTGAGCAAGAGATCAAGAACCTATTTGAAGAAATAATGAGTGAAAACTTCCCTAATCTGGTGAAGGAAAAAGACACACAAATATGGAAGGTGCAAGTCTCAAACAAGATGGACCCAAAGAAGTATACACCAAGATACATCATAATTAAAATGGCAAAGCTTAAAGATAGGGAGAGAATCCTAAAAGCTGCAAGAGAAAAACAAGAACTTACCTACAATTAGACTGTCATCTGATCTCTCTACAAAAACATTTCAGGCCAAAAGGGACTGGAATGAAATATCCAAGGTAATGAAAGCAAGGACCTACAACCAAGGCTACTTTATCCAGAAAGGCTATCATTTAAAATCAAAGGAGAAATAAAGAACTTCCCAGACAAAAAAAAAAAAAGCTAAAGGACTTTGTTAACACCAAACCAATGCTGCAACAAATGTTAAAGGGCTTGCTTTAAGGGGAAGAAAAGATAAAGAGACAGAGGAAAAATAGTTAAAAATAAAATGGCAATAAAGACATATCTATCAATAATCACCTTATGTGTAAATGGCCTAAATGCTCCAACAAAAAGACATAGAGTAGCTTAATGGATAAGAAAAAAAAGACCCATATACATGCTATATCCAAGGCCCACCTCAGATCAAAAGATGCACACAGACTAAAAGTAAGGGATGAAAAAAGATATTCATGCAAATGAAAAGGAAAAAAACTAGGGGAGCAATACTTATAGCTGACAAGATAGACTAGTGTGGTGATTGCAAGGGGAAGATGGGTATAGGGGACTAAATGGTAATGGGAAAAATACAGTAAAATATATTAAAAAGAAACAAAGAAAAACAAAAGCTATAGTAAGAGACAACAAAGAAGACTACATAATGATAAAGTAAACAATTCAAGAAGAGGACATAACCCTAGCAAACATTTATGTACTCAACATAGAAGCACATATTATATAAAGCAAATCTTGATGGACATGAAGGGAAAGACTGACAAAAATACAATCATAGCAGGGGATTTTAACACCCCATTTCCTTCAATGGATAAGTATGTCAGACAGAAAAACAGCAAGGAGACAGGGGCCTTAAACAATATACTCAATCAAATGACTTAACTGGTATATCCAGAGCATTTTAGCAAAAAGCAGCAGAATATATTACTTTTCAAGTGTATTTGGAATGTTTTCTAGGATGGATCACATGTTAGGATATAAAAACATTTCAATAAACTTAAGAAGATTGAAATCATATCAAGCATATTCTCTGATGACAATACTGTGAAACTAGAAATCAATCACAAGAAGAAAACTGAAAAATACAAGAGACATTGAAGTTAAATAATATGTTATTAAACAATGAATGGGTCAACAAGGAGATCAAGGAAGAAATCAAAAAATACCTTGAAACAAATGAAAATTAGGACAAAACAACCCAAAATCTGTGGGACACTGGGAAAGCAATCCTAAAAAGGAAATTCATAGTATTACAGGCCTATCTCAAAAGAAAAGAAAGAAAGAAAGAAGCTCAAATAAACAACATAACTTTGCACTTAAAGGAAACTGAAAAAGAACAGCAAACAAAGCCCAATGTGAGTACAATGAATGAAACAATGAAGAACAGGCCGGAAATAAATGAAATAGAGTCTTAAAAAATGCAAAAGATCAATGAATCCAGAAGATGGCCCTTTGGAAACATAAACAAGATTAACAAACCTTTAACCAGATTCATCAAGAAAAAAGGAGACAGGACCCAAATAAATAAAATCAGAAATGAAAGAGAAGAAATAAAAACTAACACCAAAGAAATACAAAGGATTATAAGAAAATAGGATAAACAATTACATGTGAACAAACTGGACAAAGTGGATAAATTCCTAGAAACATATAATGTTCCAAAACTAAATAAGAAAGGATCAGAGAATCTGAATAGACAAATTACAACTAGTGAAATTGAAGAAGAAATTAAAAAACTCCCAAGAAACAAAAGCCATGGACTTGATGGCTTCAAGGGTGAATATTACCAAACACTCTGAGAAAAACTAACACTTCTCCTTTTTAAAATTATTTCAAAAAATTCAGAAGGAGGGTAGACTCCCTAGCTCATTTTATGCAGCAAGCATTATCCTAATTCCAAAACCAGATAAAGACACTGCAGAAAAAGAAAATTATAGTCCAATATCCTTGATGAACATGATGTTAAATCCAAAACAAAATATTAGCAAACCGAATACAGCAACACATCAAAAAGATTGCACACTATGAGCAGACCACCCATGTGCTAGACTGCCTGTGGACAGGATGTCCAGGGTGGTGGGGGTCCTGGACTCTGGCTGTGTTCTATCTTCATGGGAGCACATGGAAATGCAGACACATGGGTGATCTTTTCACCTCTCACACCTCCTGTAGTAGCCCAGGAGACTGAGATGGCTCCTGCTGCAACAGCTGTCATATACACTGAGGAACTTGATGCAGGGGCAGATTAGGAGGCTGCTCCAGACCCAAAGGGGTGTCCAGCCTCCAGTATTCCTGCTGTCTCTAGTAGCTGCTCCAGCTGCAGCTCTGGAACTGAGGCCCAACTGCGCAGCATCTCCTGACCTGACTGAGGCCCCACCACCCCTGCCTGAAGAGCCCTCCCTCAAAACTACCCTGGCTCCTGCCACAAAGGAAGAGCTGCCTCCGGCAAAAGGCATAAGGGCCAGCTCTAGACCTGCCTATTTAACCCACACTCCCTCTCCCACCAGAAGAATCTGTTTTATCTTCATTCTTTGACCGTTTTCTTCTATTATTATATTTTTCTTTTCTCTATTTCTTTTATTGGGAGGGAGGTTCTTTTGAAGTTTTTTTTCTTGTATTCTTTTCTTTTTTTCTTTGTTTACCCTTTGTTTTTCCATGGCATGATTCATTTTAGGTAATAAATAAAAGTTATTGATTGTATTTTAAATTGTGCCATTCCTGAACACAACTTGCATTCATAATGCTGTGCAAGCATCACAACCACTATCTAGTTGCGGGATGTTCCATCACCCCAAAGAAAACCCTGCACTGGAAGTACTCACTCTCCATTCCTCCTGACCCTGGGAAATCTTGATCTCCTTTCTGTCTCTGTTGCTTTTCCTATTCTGGAAGTTTCCTATAAATGGCATCTACAACAGGTGTCTTTTTGTGTCCGCTCACATATTTTTGTGTTTTTTATCTGAAATATCATTTTGATTATTTCAAAGACAAATTCCAGATGAATAAGAGATTATGCGTTTTTTTGTAAAAAGACATTTTAGTAAATGTGTTGATAATCCTGGAGTAGAGACTACTGTGCTAAGTGTGACCCCAGGGCCAGAAGCCAGTAAGGAAAAGTCCAAAAAATTCTAGAAGAGGGAAGACTTTCAAACTCATTTTACCAAGCCAGCATTATCCTAATACTAAAACCAGATAAAGACACTACAAACAAAGAGAATTATAGGCCAATATCCCTGATGAACATATTAGAGATGCTAAAATCCTCAATAAAATATTACCAAATCAAATCTAGCAATACATTAAAAAGATCATACACCATGATCAAGTGGGATTTATTCCTGAAATGCAAGGTTGGTACAATATCTGCAATCAGTTAACATGATCAACACCATTTAAAAAAAATGAAGGATAGAAACCACATGATCAAATCTATAGATGCAGAATAAGCATTTAATAAAATTCAGCACCATTTTATGATAAAAACACTCTGCAAAGTGGGAACAGAGGGAACATATCTCAACATAATAAAGGCCATATATGACAAACACATTGTCAGCATCATACTCAATAGGCAAAAAATTCAAGTGTTCCCCCTAAGATCAGAAACAAGATAGGGATGTCCACTTTCACCTCTCTTATTAGATATAGTACTGGAACTCCTAGTCATAGCAATCAGATAAGGAAAAAAATAAAAGGCATCTAAATTGGAAAGGAAGAAGTAAAGCTGTCTTTATTTGCAGATGACATGATACTGAACAGAGAGAAAACTAAAGATTGACACAAAGACACTACTAGAACTGATAAATGATTTCAGCAGAGTAGCAGGATACAAAACCAATATCCAGAAATCCGCTGCATTTTTATATGCCAATAATGGACTATTAGAAAGAAAAACTGAGAAAAACATCCCATTTGCAATTGAATCAAAAAATAAAAATAAAACACCTAGGAATACAATTAACCAAGGAAATAAAATGACAGTACTTGTAAATATGAGACATTGAAGAAAATACAAATAAACAGAAGTATATACCATGTTTATGGATAGCAGGAATTAACATTATTGAAATGTCCAAGCTATCGAAAGCAATTTATAGATTCAATAAAATTCCTTTCAAGAATCCAATGACATATTTCACAAAACAAGAAGAAATATTTCAAAAATTTATATAGAAACATGAAAGGCCCCGCACAGCAACAGCAATCCTGAGAAAGAAAAACAAACTTGGAGGAATCATGCTACATAATATTAAACTGTAATATAAGGACATAGTAATAAAAACAGCATGGTACTGGCATAAAAACAGACACATGGATTAAAGAAACAGTATAGAAAGCCCAGAAATAAACTCACAACTTTAGAGTCAATTAATATTTGACAGCGAAATTAAGCACCTATTGTGGGCTAAAGATAGTTTATTCAATAAATGATGTTCAGAAAATTAGACAGATACATATAGAAAAATGAACCTAGACCACCTAGTTACACCACACACAAGAACAAATACAAAATTAATTAAAGACTTAAATGTTAGGGTTTTAAGGCTTTATTTTTTTCATGCTGGAGCCCTAGGTTGCACGGTCTGTCTTGCTCCCACTGTTCCTTCTGGTTTATCTGCATGTGAATGTGGGACCAACCACTCCACCAGCTGCCACCTTGCCTGCCCTGGTCCTCCAGCCGCTGCCTTGCCAAAGGTCCTCTCTGCCCAACTGCCTATCTCCACCCTTCCTACCTGTGTGAATGAATGTGTCTTCTTTAACTCCTTGGTTGTTGGACTTCCATACAGTTCAATTTGCTGTTTTTATATCAAGGTTATCTTGGCATAAAACAAGTTGGAAAGTTTCCCTTTTTCCTTCTCTGAAAATGGCAGTGAGGTAGGTGGGAGCAGATTCCACTTCCCCCTACACATATGAGAAAAACCTAGCCAATCTATTCAGCAACAGAGAAAACAACCAATAGTACCCCAGTATATATGAAGATAGGAGACCAAAAATGTAGAGGACATTGCAAAACCAAATGTGAGACAAAAAAACCTGGAATTGTGAAAAAATGAAAGTTGAACCCAAAGAGAGAGCATCCCAACAGCTGAGACGATCACAAAAAAGAGTAGGTAGAAGCTGTGAACACCAGGATACCTACTGGAAAAGGAAACCCACCAACAAAGGAATCACCAACAGATAACAACAGAAGAAGGTGAAGGAGGGAATGGAAGCCACACTAACTCAACCCAAGACCTATTTGGAAATACAATAGTGGAGAAATTACCTAGAACAAATCACTGAACAAGAGCAAGAGAGAATCCTCAAAACCTTGTACACACAGAAGAACCAGCTTCAACACAACCTGCCCACACCTGCACAACAAAATACAAGAGATGGTGGACAGACTGACCTTCAGTTAGCCAGCTGATGGGAAGAACCCACCAAAAAAAGATCCAACAACAATCAAAACTCAAAGGCAAACACAGAGCCAATATAAATGACAGCCCAAGACCAGTGAGCTCAGGAGATCAAGGAGACTGCACCACTGAATCTCACAGGTATTCTACCATAGAAGTTCACACCATAAACCCAGGGAGTCAGAACAGATAAATTTAAGAAGCAGGGGCTAACAAAAAGAGTCTCACAAATAATGGGAAGACAATGAAAGAATCCCCAAATGAAAGGAAAGGAGAAAGCCTCCGAAAGAATGCTAAATGAAACAAAGGCAACTCAACTATCACATATTGAGTTGAAAGCAATGGTTATCAGGAAGCTCAATGAGCTCACAATGAACTACCAGAAACTACAGGGGAAACGACAATGAACTCAGTGCAAACTATATCACCTTGAAAAATGAAATAGAAACTATCAACAAGGGCCAAAAAGAAATGAAGAATACAATATCTGAACTGAAGAACACAGTAGAAGGAATCAAAAGCAGGCTTGATGAAGCAGAAGTTCCGATCAGCAAGCTGGAGGACAAGGTAGAAACAACACCCAGAATGACTGAGACAAGGAAAAGAGGCTCACAAAGAATGATAAGGGGTTAAGGGAAATGCAGGACAACATGAAACATAATAATATCCATATAATAGGGATATCAGAAGGAGAAGAAGAGCAAGGGATAGAAAACCTATTTGAAAAAGTAATTATGCAAAACTTCCCTGATTTGATGAGAGAAAAAGTCATGCAAATCTAGGAAACACAGAGAGTCCCAATCAAGAGGAATCCAAAGAGGCCCACTTCAAGACACATAATTAAAATGGCAAAATTCCAAGACAAAGAGAGAATCTTAAAGGCAGCAGGGGGAAAAGAGGAAGTAACATACAAGCGATCCCCAATAAGACTAGCAGCTGACTTCTCAGTGGAAACGCTCCAAACCAGAAGGGAATGGCAAGAAATATTCCAAGTAATGAAAACCAGAGGCCTGCAACAGGACTACTTTATCCAGCAAGGCTCTCAATTAAAATGGAAGACCAAATAAGGAACTTCCCAAACAAAAGAAGCCTCAAAGAATATACCTCCTCCAAATCAGCTCTGCAGGAGATGCTAAAGGGTTTGCTTTAAGAATGGGAAGAAAAACAGTGAAAGAGAGAGGAACACAGGTACAAAAAAATGGCAATGAATAAGTACCTATCAATAATAACCTTAAACATAAATGGATTAAATGTCCCAATCAAAAGACAAAGAATAGTAGAATGGATAAGAAAACATGACCCACACATATACTGCCAACAGGAGACCCACCTCAGAACAAAAGACCTACACAGACTGAAAGTGAAGGGCTGGAACAAATATTCCGAGCAAATAGACAGGGAAAAAAGTCAGGGTAGCAATACTCATATCAGACAAAATAGACTTCCAAAAAAGAACCATAAAAAGAGACCCAGAAGGTCACTTCATAATACTAAAGGGAAGAATCCATCAAGAAGACATAAACATAGTAAATATATATGCACCCAAATACATAAAGAAAATCTTGGAGGACTTCAAGAAAGATATTAATTGATAGCAACACAATTATAGTAGGAGATTTTAACACCCCACTGTCAAAAATGGACAGATCTTCCAAAGTATCAACAAAGATATTGTGGCATTGAACGACACCCTAGATGAATGGGCTTAACTGATATATATAAAGTCCTTCATCCCAATGAAGCTAAATACACATTCTTTTCAAATGCACATGGAACATTTTCAAAGATAGACCACATGATAGGGCACAAAACAAGCATCAACCAATTCAAGAAAATTGAATTTGTTGAATTGAAATAGAAATGAATCAAGCATTTTCTCCAACCACAAGGGAATGAAACTAGAAACCAACTTTAAGGAAAAAAACCCCAAACACTCAAAATCATGGAGATTGAATAGCATGCTATTGAACAATGAATGGGTCAAGAATGAGATTAGAGAAGAAATCAAAAAAGTTTCTGGAAACAAATGAAAATGAACTCACAACAACCCAAAACTTATGGGATATAGTGAAGGCAGTCCTGAGAAGGAATTTCATAGTGATACTGGCCTACCTAAAAACAATAGAAATATTTCAAATAAACGACCTAACCCTACACCTACAAGAATGTGAAGAACAACAACAAAGACAACCCAGAGCAAGTAGAAGAAAGAAAATAACCAAGATCAGAGCAGAGTTAAAAATCAGAGACTAAAAGCACAATTTTAAGGATATATGAATCCTGGAGCTGGTTCCTTGAAAAGATAAACAAAATCAACAAGCCTATAAGCAAGATCATCAAGAAAAAAGGAGAGAGGACCCAAATAAACACAATCAGAAATGAAAGGAGACATTACAACTGATACCATAGAAATATAAAGGATTGTGAGAAATTACTACAAAGAACTATGTGTCAAGAAATCTGAAAACCTAGATGAAATGGACAAATTTTGAGAAAAATATAATCCACCAAAACTCAATAAAGAAGAAGCAGAAAGCCTGAACAGACCAATAACAGCAGATGAAATTGAAACAGTAATTAAAAAGCTTGTGACACACAAAAGCCTTGGACCAGATGGTTTCACAGAAGCATTTTACAAAGCATTTAAAGGAGAACTAACCCCCATCCTCCACAGATTATTTCAAAAATTTCAAGAAGATAAAAGACTCCCAAACTCTTTTTATGAAGCCAACATCATCCTAATCCCAAAACCAGATAAAGACATAACAAAGAAAGGAAACTTCAGGCCAATATTGCTGATGAACATAGACACTAAAATCCTCAACAAAATACTGGCAAACCACATCCAGCAATACATTAAAAAGATCATACACCATAACCAAGTGAGATTCATCCCAGCGATGAAGGATGTTACAATATTTGCAAATCAATAAACATAATTACACCACATAAACAAAATGAAAGACAAAAATCACATGATTACATTAATAGATATGGAAAAAGCATTTGATTAGGTACAGCACCCATTTATGATAAAAAGCACTCAGCAAAGTGGGAATAGAGGGAGCATTCCTCAACATAATAAAGGCCGTACATGAGAGACCTACAGCCAACATCATACTCAATGGACAAAAACTTAGAGCTTTCCCACTAAGATCAGGAACAACACAAGGATGCCTACTTTCACCATTCCTATTCAACATAGTACTGAATGTCCTAGCCACAGCAATCAGACAAGAAAAAGAAATAAAAGGCATCCAAATTGGAAAGGAGGAAACAAAACTGTCACTGTTTGCAGATGACATGATAGCATACATAGAAATCCTATAGACTCCACCAAAAAACTACTCGACCTAATAAACAAATTTGGCAGAACAGCCAGATACAAAGTCAATACTCAGAAATCGAAGGCATTTTTGCATACCAACAATGAAACATCAGAAACAGAAATCAGGAAAAAAATCCCATTTGATATAGCAACAAGAAAAATAAAGTACCTAGGAATAAACTTAACAAGGAGGCAAAAAACCTGTATTCAGAAAACTATACAACACTGAAGAAAGAAATTAAGGAAGACACAAACAAATGGAAGCACATACCATGCTCATGGATTGGAAGAATTAACATCATCAAAATGACCATACTACCCAAAGCGATTTATAGATTCAATGCAATCCCTATTAAAACACCCATGACATATTTCACAGATGTAGAACAACATTTCAGAAATTCATATGGAACCATAAATGACCCCGAATAGCTGCAGCAATTTTGAGAAAGAAGAAAAAAGCAGGAGGGATCACACTACCTGATATCAAACTGTATTATAAGGCCACTGTAATCAAAACAGCCTGGTACTGGCATAAAAACAGGCACATAGACCAATGGAGCAGAACAGAGAGCCCAGAAATAAACCCAAGTCTCTATGGTAAATTAATATTTGGCAAAGGAGGAAGAAGCATATAAAATGGAGCAAAAATAGCTTCTTCAACAAATAATGTTGGGAGAACTGGACAGCTACATGCAAAAAAATAAAACTCTATCACCAACTTACACTATACACAAAAATAAATTCAAGGTGGATAAAATCCTTAAATATAAATTGTAACACCATAAAAGTCCTAGAAGAAAACATTGGCAGGAAAATCTCAGACATCCCATGCAGCAACATCTTCACAGATATGCCCCCTAAGGCAAGAAATATAAAGGAAAGAATAAATAAATGGGACCTCATCAAATTAAAAAGCTTCTGCATGGCTAAAGAAAACAGCATTAAAATGAAAAGAGAGCCGACCATATGGGAAAACATTTGCCAATTACACCTCGAACAAGGGCTTGATCTCCAAAATACATAAAGAACTCACACAACTCCACTCCAAGAAGACAAAAAAAAATTAAAAATGGGCAAAACACTTGAACAAACCCTTCTCCAAGGAGGACATACAGAGGGCCCAGAGACACATGAAAAGATGCTCAGCATCACTAGCCATCAGAGAGATGCAAATTAAAACCACAATGAGATACCACCTCATACCTGTCAGAATAGCCAACATAAACAAATCAACAAACAAGTGTTGGAGAGGATGCAGAGAAAAGTGAACCCTAGTGCACTGTTAGTGGGACTGCAGACTGGTATAGCCACTGTGGAAAACAGTATGGAATTTCCTCAGAAAACTAAAAATGGAACTGCCTTTTGATCCAGCAATTCCACTGCTGAGATTATACCCTAAGAGCCCTGAAACACCAATCCAAAAGAACCTATTCACCCCGATGTTCATAGCAGCACAATTTACAATAGCCAAGTGCTGGAAGCAACCTAAGTGCCCATCAACAAATGAGTGGATCAAAAAACTATGCTATATTTACACAATGGAATTCTATGCAGTAGAAAGGAAGAAAGAGCTTATACCCTTTGCAACAGCATGGATGGAACTGGAGAACATTATGCTAAGTGAAATAAGCCAGGTGGTGAGGGACAGGTACCATATGATCTCACCTTTAACTGAAACATAATCAACAAAAGAAAAAAATCAAACAAAATATAACCGGAGTCATTGAAAATAAGAACAATCTAACAATAGCCAGAGGGGAGGTGGGAGGGAACAGAGGGGAGAAGGGTTTTCAGGAACTACTATAAAGGACACATGAACGAAACCAAGGGGGAGGGAGGTAGCAAGTGAGGGAGGTGAGTTTGGAGGGGGTGTGGAGGAAGAGTGGGGAGAAAATAAAAGATAAAAAAGGCTTAAATGTTAGACTGGATACCATAAAAATCATAGAAAAAAAACATAAGCAGCAAAATCTCGGACATTGCTCATAGAAATTTTTATCAGATATATCTCTCTAGGCAAGGGAAACAAAAGAAAAAAATAAACAAGTGGGACTACATCAAACTAAAAGGGAAACATCAACAAAATAAAAAGATAATCCACAGAATTGGAAAACACATTTGCTGATACATCTGATAAGGGGTTAATATCCAAAATTTATAAGGAACATACAAAACTCAACACCAAAAAAAAAAAAAAAGAAAACCAATTGGGCAAAGGACCTGAATAGACACTTCTCCAAAGAGGATATAGAGATGGCCAATAGACATATGAAAAAATGCTCAACATCACTAATCAACAGAGAAATGCAAATTAAAACCACAATGAGATGTCATCTCACAGTTGTCAGGATGCCTATCATCAATAAATCAGCAAACAGGTGTTGGTCAGGATGTGGAGAAAGGTGAACCCTTTTGCATTGTTGGTGGGAAAGCAGATTGGTGCAGCCACGGTGGAAACTGTATGGAGATCTCAAAAACTTAAAAACGGACCTGCCTTTCAACCTAGGTATTCCACTTCCAGGAGTATATCTGAAGGAAGCCAAAATACTTATTCAAAAGAACATAGCACCCCTGTTTTCACTGCTGCATTATTTCCCATCTCCAAGATATGGAAACCACCCAAGCGTCCATCAGTAGATGAATGGATAAAAGAACTATGGGACATTTGCATAATGTAATACTATTCAGTCATAAAAAAGAAGTGTTACCCTTTACGTCAGTATGGATGGACATGGAGAACATTATGCTAAGTGAAATAAGCCAGTTAGGGAAAGACAAATACCATATGATCTCACTCACATATGGAATCAAGTGAACAAAGAAGCGAAATAAAGACAGACTCATATGAGAGCAAGATGACAGCTAAGGTTGGGGGGAGTAGGGGTGGAGGGGCTGAGCAAAAAGGAAAAAGGACTCATGGACATGGATAACAGTGTGGTCTTTGCAGGGAGAGGGCATAAGGGTACTAAATGCTAATGGAAAAAGTAAATAAAAAATAAGCCAGTCACAAAAGGACAAATATTGTACAATGCCATGGATATAAGGTACCCAATGAAGTCAAAACCACAGTGACAAATATTAGAATGATGGTTTGCAGAGGCTGTAGTAAGGAGGGAATGGGGTAGAAATGAAAATTTCAAGCAAAAAGGAAAAAGGACTCATGGACATGGACAACAGTGTGGTGATTGGGGAAGGGGCTGAGGAGGGATATGAGGGGGGCTAAATGGTAATGGGAAAATACAATAAAAGCTTTTCAAAAATTTAAATAAAAGAAAATTAATTTTTAAAAAAGAACTAAGAATGGAATAAAGCAGAGCAACTAAGGAGTGCCTCTTAGGAATGTTGCAATGGAGAGGAAGAGGAATAGGCAGATTCAGGATGTATTTTGATGTATTTCACATTATCCTAGATATGGGACATGAGGGAAAAAGTGAGAAATCAAGAATGATTCAAAGAACCTTGGTCTGAGTAACTGATAGAGCTGCCATTTGTCAAGAAGTGGAATAGGTTGTTCCTAGGGGAGGAGAATCAAGGGTTCAGATTTGAATATGTTATATTTTAGTTGCCTATTAGAGACCTAAGAGACAGTGTCAAATAGGCAGATGAATATGTGAAATTACAAGCAGAAGAGGTTTTTAAGCTAGAAAGGTGAACTGAGTGCCATCTGTTGACTATGGAATGTAACATAATCCAATGTGTACCCAGCTATTTCAGCAATAATGCTGTGTAACAAACCATCTCAAAACTAGGTGTCCTACAACATAAGTCGTTATTTTCTAGCTGGCTTGGCTTTGTCTTTCATTTAGCTCTGTTCTGTATTTCCTATTCTGGGACATGTGATGAACAGGCAGCAGACAGCTGGGGCATGCCCTTATCAAGGTGATCACACAAATGGAGAAAGCCAGAGGAAATATAGACCTGGTAAGGATTTGTCTCAGAACCTGGTGTACTGTCACTTCTGCCCATATTCTCCTAGCCAATGCAAGTCCCCTGGTAAAGCCCAAAATTGATGGGGCAGAGTAACATATCTAATATAGTCACAGGAAATGCAAAATCACATGACATGTGTATTTTTAATACAGAGAATGCCTGAAAAATTGAGATAATGAGCCAATCTACCTTTCAACTCACACTGTAGCCTTAGCTATAGCTACAGCTCACAACAAAAGACCTCTCTCAGATCCTCTAATCTTTCAACTCAATCAGTTTCTTAAAATGTCTATTTTGGAAAGCCATTTATGTTACAAATAAATATATGTGAGATAATTATGCTGGGATTTGTTTACAACAGGAAAACTACTTTTGCATTTTTTAGTAACATAGCATATGAGGTTGGTTTGGAAAAAGCCCAGCCATTGTTACTATAATAAGAACCATTTGTGTGACATCAATATAACCAGGCAGCCAAGGACAGTGGACTGGAATGTGTATGAGTGAACACTGATGACTTCACTGTATAATAGTCAGCGGGGGCAGTAGACACTGTTGAGTGAGCATGTGTACTGTGTAGCCATCTCATTCAAAATGACTGAGTGAGTAGAGCAAAAAATCTGCATCAATTTTTGCATTAAGCTTAGACATTCCACTGTGGAAACTATTCAGATGATTCAGAAGGCCACAGCTATGGGCAACTGGTGATTGGCTATTTCATCACAACAACACACTCGCTCATGCACCACGTCTTGTGGAGAATTTTTTGGTGAAAAATCAAATCACCCAGGTGACTCAGACCTGCTACAGCCCCAATTTGGCACCCTGAGACTTAAGACTTTTCCCAAAACTAAAATCACCTTGAAAGGGAAGAAATTTCAGACCAATGATGAGATTCAGGAAAATACGATGGGGCAGCTGATGTCAATTGGGAGAACTGTGTAAGGTCCCAAGGTGCCTACTTTGAAGGGGACTGAGGTGTCATTGTCCTATTTACAATAGTTCTTGTACTTTGTATCTTCTTCAGTACATGTCTATTTTGCTTATTCTGGACAGACTTCCTGTATCATTCTTTAAATGCCATTTCTTTAAAAAAATGTCTTGATGAGTGTTTCCTAACTATTTGTGGGGAAGGACTGTGTTTTATTTCAATAAGTAACAGACCTATAATTTCATAAAATTCACTGCTAAGACTAACATTTTTAATAAACAAAAACATAAATTCAAGCCCACGTTTTTAGGAAATCACTTGGTCACACTGCTATAAAGATTCCTAAGTACACCCTGGCTGGTGTGGCTCAGTGGATCGAGTGCCGGCCTGTGAATCAAAGGGTGTCTGGTATGATTCCCAGTCAGGGCACATGCCTGGGTTGAGAGCCAGGTCTCCAGTTGGGGGCACATGAGAGTCAATTACACATTGATGTTTCTCTCCCTCTCTTTCTTTCTCCCTTCCCCTCTCTCTAAAAATAAATAAATAAATTCTTTAAAAATAAAGTTCCTAAATACTCTCGATTTCTGTGCTTATCTTACTTAAGATTAACAGGTTATAAAATAGGAGTAGCCCATGGACCACACTTTGAGAAGCAGTGTCCTATATGATTCCACTATAAGCAGATCCCTTTAGTCCTAAACCTTAGCATCACACCAAATAATAGCAGTTTGAACACAAAATTAAGTTGCTAAGAATTTGAAATTAAATTTGACTGATACCCAAGTTTACTCAACTATTCATTTAATTTGCCAGCTTTTTTTGTTCCCCAGGATTCTATGCTTCAGTTATTAAGTTAAAAAGAAAAGAAAAAAAGAGGGATTTGTCAAATAGCCATATCCTGCTTTATGATTTTTACTATGTTTTTCTTGATTGTTTTGGCAATGCCTTTTAGAATTTCCATCTATGCCATACACACACAAATTACTAAAATCTCCTTGGCCACACTGAAGCTACCTTAATTGACTGTTATCAAGCTGTGCTTTTTAAATGTTCCAGAATTTGATCTTTTTAAAATGCTTCTGAGACTTAACTGATGTCAAACTGGCTGGTTTAATTTCCTGCTATGTTTTTGAAACTTTTTTTATTAAATAATTGGGTGTTGAATGAGGGTGTTGTTTTCTTCTTCCTCAAGGGATCAATACTAAATTCAGTTAAGTTCTGACCAACAAAAAAAAATTATATTGAGTCCTATTAATTTCTTATACTTGGACATGCTGTCTTTCAAGTCATAAATTACTCTAGAGTCCAAAAAAATTAAGGTGTGCTTATTCAACCCTCGTGAAGGAGGCTTTATAGACCTGGAGGTATCAGATGACCTGGACATCAGATTTGAGAATGGGATTTGCTAAATGTGGTCTGGACAGAGAATAGCATCTAGTAGTCCTTCATGTGGTAAAATAGGAAGATAAAAGAGTGGTGAGATTGGTACTAATGCTGAAACAATGACCTCTTTCCAGAAATGTTTGCAGCAGAATGAGGCCGATGCATGCACAAGACTCACAACCAACCACTGAGTCTTCTGGAACTGCCACAATGCCTAAGGGTCACTAAGAAACATTCATAAATTTAAGCAAATCCCCCAATCATTCCTAAGCTTTTTTTTTTTCATTATCATAGTTGCTGATTAAATAAGACTCATAAATATTGGATCATTTCTATTATCTCTTAGAAACTTTTCTTCCTAAATAGTAATGAACAGCCTAAGCTCGATTCCTTAAGAGCAGGAAATTGTTTATTTTGGGCTCTGTCTGCATAATGCCAACAAATCAATTGATTATTCAACCAAAACTACTGAAGAAAAAAATGAAATCAGTCTACAGTCAAGCTAAACTGTCCAATCAATTCAGACAAAGACTTGATCCTGTAGACTACTGAGACACAATCTTCATGACTTGATGTTTTCATATATATACTGTTTTTCCAGCCTCATTGAGCAAAACATCTAGGTCACTTTTTATCTCCCAGAGAACCCTACATTAATAGGGTCTCAGATAAATGTTAGCAACAGTAATTTGAATTTTTTAGAAAAGTTGTATAAAATACTTTACCCAAAATAGTGCACTTATAGGTAAAAATCCCAGTAAGAAAATATGTAGATGTTTTGTACAATCAAAATGCTAAGTATTTGCATTCAGTTCTTAGCTTTACTTAGAATAATAACAACTGCAAATTTCAGCTCCTCCACCTTACCTTCATCATATTTGTCTCAGACTACCCTGGGAAATTCTACCTACCCTCCCCTTCAGCCCTTGCTTACATTTTCTAGCTCCTAGCACAAAGAAGACATACCTACATTCTATATGAACCAGGAAATTCTGGCTTTTAAGCACTACTCCATGAGGCTGGGTGTTAGATATCACAGAGAAACTCAGAAGGACTGATATACCATATTTTAAAGTATAATTTTGTATTCTACATAAAATATGTAAAAAAGGACAGACTGTACTTGAAACATAATATAAAATAGAAATAAAAACCCAAATTTGTTGTGATGGCACTACATATTTATATAAATTTAGATTTCTATTAATTGAAAATATTAATGAAAGCAACAATAAATCTCAAGAAAACATCCCAATAAGTCTCAGAATGTTATTGTATTAGTCTTCTTGGGATGCCATAACAAAATACCACAGACTGGGTAGCTTAAACAGTAGACATTTATTTTATCACAATTATGGAGGCTAGAAATCCAAGATCAGGGTGCCACCATGGTTGGTTTCTAATGAGACTTCTCTTTCTGACTTGTAGGTGGCCAACTTCTCTCTACATCCTCACATGGCCCCTTCTCTAAGAGAACAGGAAAAGAGATCTAATAGGATCTCTCTTGGATTAGGGCTCCATCTGGATGACCTCACTTAACTTTACCTCCCTAATGGCCATATCTTCAAATACAGTCACATTAGGGGTTAGGGTTTCAGCATATGCATTGGGATGAGGTACAATTCATTTTATAACATTTATAAATCACAAAATAAGCAAACAAAAGTAATGGGACTCTTTCTTTAATAAATATTAAGAAAGATATGCTTTACTCTATAATGAATTCTAAATAGATTAAAATTAAATCACAAGAATAAAGAAAGAGGAAAAAGTATTTATCACAACTGAGAGGATTAAAATAAAAGGATAAATTATAAAAATTAGAATGGATAAGAGTAAGAAAATTAAAATATCTACATAAAAATACCACATGATCTCACCTTTAACAG
>PVKM010001112.1:71741-84842 GCA_004027735.1 Carollia perspicillata
AAGTAACATTTAAGTAAAAAGAAAGCAGCAGGTTGGTGGAAATGACATAAATAGGAAAATGAATAACAAGAGAATAGATGTAATTTTATATATTATGTTTCTATATAAGGAACCTATAAACTGCTTAAGTACTGCTAAGATTTCATTAGAGACATGAATAATAAGGGAATAATAAGTGGATAAAGCCAAGAATCAAACCAATGATTTGGAACATAAGGAAGTAAAAAGCAACCAATCAAAACAACAAGAAGAAAAAAGAATCCAAGAAAACAAGGATAATGTAAGCAGCCTCAGGAACAACTTCAAGAGGTCCAACATTTGCATCATAGGGGGACCAGAAGGAAAAGAGAAAGAGCAAGAAATGGGAGATCTATTTGAAAGAATAATGGGAAAAAAAACTTTCTTGATTTGGTGAAGGAAACAGACATGTAAGTCCAGAAGCACAGAGAGTCCCAAACAAGATGGATGCAACGAGGCCCACTCCAAGACACATCCTAATTAAAATGCCAAAGGTTACAGGTAAAGAGACAATCTTTAACACAGCGAGAGAAAAGAAGTTAGTTAACTAGAAGGGAATTCCCATAAGAATGTCAGCTGACTTCTCAAAAGAAACATCGCAGGATAGAAGGGATCAGCAAGAAATATTCAAAGTCATGGAAAGCAGGGACCTACAGCCAAGATTGCTCTACCCAGCAAAGCTATCATTTAGAATCAAAGGGCAGATAAAGAGCTTCCCAGGCAAGAAAAGAACTAAAAGAGTTCATCATCACCAAATCATTATTATACAAAATGTTAAAGTGACTTATTTAAGAAAAAGAAGATCAAAACTATAAAAAAAAGTCAAAAAATACATATCTATCAACAATTGAATCTAAAAATCAAACTAAGCACAAAGAAAAACAGAGACAGAGTCATTACTATGGAAAGCTTTTTGATGGTGCCAGATGGGAGAGGGTTTATGGGGGAATGGGTTAAGAGGTAAGGGGATTAAGTTCAAACGGGTAGTTACAGAATAGCCATGGTGATATAAAGCACAGTATAGGAAATGGAGTAGCCAAAGAACCCATATGCTTGACCCATGGACATGAACAATGGTGGGGGGATTTTCTGAGGAAGTGGGGGGTACTGGGTGGAGGGGATAGAGGGGGAAAATCGGGACAACTGTCATAGCCAAATCAATAAGATATAATTAAACCTTTAAAAAATAAAGGAATACACATATAAAATAAACAAACATGACAAAACATATTCCACTTATCAAAAAATTAAAGCAATAATGAGAAGTACTTTATACCTAATAACCAGGTTTTTTAAAACCTAATGTCAGGACTAATACAGGAATTATATGTTCTGAAACATTAGCATAGACTATGCAACTCATAAAAAGTCTTTGAAGAAAGACTTTGGGAAATATATCAAAAGTGTTAAAATATTTTTGATTAATTTAATATAATAACCCATTCTTGGGAATACACCTCTACTAAAAACACAAAAACAGCAATATAATGAGGTTCCTCACCTCTGATGCAGACACTGTTGGCTGCCTACCTCACTGCCTGTGATAGTTAATTTTATGTAGCAACTAGACTGGACTGTGGAATGCCCAAATATTTGGTCAAACATTATTTTGGTGATTCTGTGAATATTTCTAGATTATATTAACATTTAAATCAGTAGACTGAGTAAGAATGTTGCCCTCCACAATTTGTGTGGGCCTCATTCAATCAGTGGAATGCTGAAATAAAATAAAAAGATTGATTTTCTCTCAAGTAAGAGGACATCCTGCTATTCGATCATCTTCAGACCACACCACTAAGTTTTTTTTTTTACTGCATTTGGACTTGAACAGAAGAGTAAGTTCTTCCTGAGTCTGGGTCTCAAGCCTTCTGGTCTTCAGACTGGTGCGATACCATTGATTCTCCTGGTTCTCACACTTTAGGACCCAGCACTAAACCATCAGCTGTCCTAGGTCTCCAGCTTGCTGATCACCTCCAGCTCTTGGAGTTTTCCCACTAAAATAGTCATGTGAGCAAATTCTTTATAATAAATCATAGATGATGATGATGATAATGATGATGATGATAGATAGATAAGATAGATAGATAGATAGATAGATAGATAGATAGATAGATTAGATGAGATAGAGAGATAGACAATATCTATTCATTCTGTTTCTCTAAAGGAACCTGATCAATACACCACCATTTGTACTTCCCCTTTAACAGTTGAAATTCACTGTAGTTTGGGGGTGACATGTCCAATCCTAGAATAAAATAATGGTTGTCCAAGGCAGTCATAACAATCCTGTTGTTTTTTGCAGAGCTGAGTCTTATTTGGACACATTACCCGATTA
This sequence comes from Carollia perspicillata, assembly GCA_004027735.1. NCBI lineage: Eukaryota > Metazoa > Chordata > Mammalia > Chiroptera > Phyllostomidae > Carollia > Carollia perspicillata. The sequence continues at coordinate 74,095 of PVKM010001112.1, forward strand.
TGGGCATTAAAACCTAAAGCAAAGTCTGCCAGGACCTCCTAAGAAGGATTTCTCTCTGATAAAAGAGAAACACACAAAAAGAGAGTCCTTTTTTTCTTCCACTCTATTCCATCTGGTTTGGAGATTCCCCTGTGATGATGGGATGTTTGAAACAGCTGCAGTTATCTTGTGATCATAAGGAAAATCCCTTAAGAATCACAGAAAACCTGACTCAGATCCCCAAGCAGCCTGTTGGCCTATTATGTAAACAGCAACTATCATTATGGCTTAAGCCATGGTTAATGAGGCTTTCTCTTAATTTCAGATACAAATATCCTAAATTGTATCATATACTTACTTCTTTACTTACTTATTAATTAAACCATATGAGAATAGTAAAGCAAATGGTCATATGCCAGCTCAGTGGAAGCTTATCCATACAGTATAAACAATAAATACTAAAAGCATGCAACAATATGGCAAAATTTCTCTCAAGCAAAGAATGATGTTTATAAAATAATGCTATGTCTTGCTCAATAAAAAATAAAACAGAAAAACATTATAAATATGTATGGAAGCATAATGTCAAGTATAAAAAGGCAGTTGCATTTTATTAAAACATATATATACATATATGTATATATGAGATTCCTATACCATTGAAGCACAATATGGTTTGGATATACACTAAACTCATAGTCGGAGTTGGTTTGTGGAGACTTTGAAGTTACTACATCAAAGTAGGAAGCATAGAAAATTTATCTATCCTTCGATTTCTTAAAATTAGCAGATTTTAAGCAACTATTGTGAGCAGTAACATTTATTCATTTTAAGTAGTAAATATACAAGTCTATATTACTTGGATTTTATAATTTTCTTTATTAAATTTTAACTAAATACAATGCATAGAAATAAGCAAACATTAATAATGTTTATGTATTATTGTGATGGATAAATTAGTGATTTCATTTCCTAGCGTTAAAAAAAATTAGCTACTAGCTAATACTTGTAAAGTATTATTCAAGATTTCTACAAGCCTTGTAGTTGAAAAGACATTGAGCTGATTGTGAAGTGACCTGTTTTCTAGGTCTTATTCTGCCTTTAACTTTTGTGATTGTATGTCATTATACTCCTTTGGGAGGAAAAAGGAAATGCTTCAATCTTAAGAGAAAAGTAATCCACCACATAGGGAGGGATTTAGCTGAAAATAGTGCAAAGAGGGACTTCAGAGCTTGCTCTGTGCGTGTGTGTGCTGTTCTTTTGTATCTCCAGACAGGCTTCCTTTGCTTCTTTGATCCACATAGACTAAAAACATGGTTACTTATAACTGACATGTTATATGTCTAGCCTCAGAGGAGAGAGAGAAAGGGACAGAGAGAGAAAGAGAGACAGAGTCTTGATCTCAATGTCAAAATTCCAAGAAAAGAAATTCAATTAGGCCAACTAAATCAGGAGCTCACAGATAGGATAACACACTATGACAAGAAGTTTGGGTTCGTGCCGTGCAAATGGATGAGCCACCAATGTTAACATGTGAAATGGGAGGAAGGTTAGAGAGAAGCACTTCCCAAAATGGGGGGAGGGGGGATTAGTGTTTACTTAAAGAGCAGATGTTAGTAAAACTCTATCCCTAATAATCTCATAAAAATAATTCCAAGATGCAGTGTTATTGGAAATGCTGCTTCATCTATTCCTTTCTTGGGGAGTCACAGAGCTCTATAAAAGCTATGAAAAGAACTGCAAGAAACTTAGTGATTTTGTTTAAAAAGAATGGCCCAAAGTTATCTGACCATGGAATTATTTTTGAAGGAACACATAGTACCTGATGTTAGTTTGAGAATCACTGCACTTCACTATTTGTATGAGCCTACATTTCAGATCACAAGCACTGCCATACTTTGGTGGGAAATACAATTTTTAAGAAAACAATCATTGTACTATAAATAACTTATATTAAAAACTGCTCTTGGTCATATGCTGAAGTCTCTGAAAAACAAAATTGCCCAAATAATTGCTCTTTTGACTCTGTGGGAACTTAGAATAAACTCTTATTAGTATTAAGCTCTATCTTGCTACCTTTTTCTAATAACATAGGCCCCTTATTGTTGATAAAATTATAAATAACCCAGAGATGAATTTCCATCCACAGTACTATTAAAAAGGTTTCAAAAAGGAGCTAAATGCAGGAACTAGAATCAGGCAGAAGTTTTTCAGGAAGGTTGGTGTGGAATTTAGATTTTAGAGCACCTACCGATATTCTCTGCAGATTCCATGGTTAAATAACAATGTCCTTTTAGTTTTTCCATTTGCTGTCAGGTTTATATTTAAAACTTATATAAAGCATTCCACATCTTCCACGTGATGGATCAGTGTAGACTTTAGCTTCGCCTTGTATGAGTGGCCAACCAATACATTTAGCTCTTTATTCCTAGGGGGAGTCTCCAGTCGCTAACTTTATTACAACACTTTATTGGAAGTGTGTAATTTCAGTTCCAAGTTTCAAATTGTGTTTTATTAGTGAGAATTATTTGCTGTTCCCTAGAAAGTGATTTGAAGCCTGTGATAATTATAGAATCATAGAACTATAAAGCATATCCAGAGGTCACCTAGCTCACATTCTACACTCAAAGCAGAGCGATGCCTTGGCTAAGCAAGTCATTTTTCTAGCCTTTGGGCCCCAGAGGGAATGATTATGTATTTTCCAAATGCAGTTTAAACTCATGTTTTAAAATCCTCACCAATATGTGTGGCCCACCTTCATACTGGAAAGAGTTAACAAAAAGGATTCTCCTACCAGGTCGCCCTTCCTACCCTGCAATCTGCTAGAAGACCCCTTGCCATCCTATAATCTTTTCTTTCTACCAGCGTCCTGACTACTGACTCAGCTCTTGGGTCATTTAGACTCGCTTTCTTAAATCAAACTCACTCATGCAAAATTTAATTTATCTTCATTTACATGTCACCTAGGTTATCTCCTCTTATAGCTATCTCTACTCTGTCAATAATGTTACCATTTTCCTGGTCACCCAAGCTTAAACTTTAAAGTCATATTGGATTTCTCCTTTCCCTCCAGGCACACATCCAATCAGCCATTTCTTATGATGTCAATTTCCAATGTGTCTACTGGTTACCACTCTCTGTTTTCCATTGATGCTGCCCCTGCCACTGTCCAGCTGCCTACTTCTCATTTGCTTCTTACCCTTGTCAAACTTCCTAATTGGTGCTTAGATCAGTTGCAGATTGAATTCAGCTGCACATAACACAAAGCTTTGCCCATATATACAGCATCTTGAAAAAAAAAGAGTTAGTTTTTCTCACCTAACAATGGGGCTGGTAGTCAGGAGACCCACACAACTTCAGCTTATATTACATTGGCTAAAACTAGACAATACCACCCCTTACTTCAGAGAAGAATGGCAGAGGCAATTGCATTTTTTTACTGTTTGTTTCCATTGTGTCATCACCCCCAGTAAAACTAGAGCCCTGTAAGAAAGAAGGATGACTATTGGGTAGAATATCAGGAGATGCTACAACAGCATCCTTGCCTTCAGACTCTCCAAGGAACATGGCAACATGAACCTGATTGCCGGAGTGATCTTCCCAAGGCACAGTTCTGACCATACTGTCAAAACCATTCAATGCTTCTTTTTTATTAGATAGACAGATAGATAGATAGATACATGATAGATAGATTTTAAGAGAGAGAGGAGGGGGGGAAGGAGAGAGAGAAAGGAACATCAATGTGAGAGAGAAACCGATTGGTTGCTTCTCGTACATGCCCCAGTCAGGGATAAAACCCACAACCTAGGATCCCTGAGCAGGGATCAAACCTGCAACCTGTCAGTGTACAGGACAACTCTCCAGCCAACTGAGCCATGCTAGCCAGGGCTTCAATGCTTCTTAACATGGCATCCAAAATAAAGTCCAGATTTCCGGGACTACCAATTAAAAGCTATAACAATCAAGCCACAACCTAGTTTTCTATTAGTCCACTCCAGGAAGCCTGTACTGAAATCAAACTGAACCACTTGCTATTTCTAGTTCCATCTTTTTAATGCACCTGGAATGCCCCTCCATTGTCATCTTCATGTCTTGAAATCTTCTCCATTTTTCAAAGCTCAAGTCAAATTTCACCTCTTCTGAGTTCCTGATCACTCTTCTTCTACTTACCTTTAATGAACTTCTAATAACAGTACCACAGATGAGTTTTATTTTACACATTTCTTTGATAAGATCTTTATGCAAATCATCTTATTTAATATTAACATTCCCTGGAAGATATATTTTATTATCCCCATTTTACAGAGATGGCATCTGAGACTCAATCTAAGAAACTTGCTCAAGTTCACACTGCTAGTAAGTAACAGTCAGTGCTGTGAGGAGCCAAACTTGTGTTCTTCCCTTTACATTAGGTTAACTCGCTCTGCTGAAGCACCAGGCTTATGGTCTGAAATTTTCTACTGCCTATGATTCTCTTGTCTTACAAGGAGTGTATCATATTAATATTCCTCATCCCCATATCTATAAAAGGCATGGCTTCCCTAAAAAACTCAAATATTCAATACTTCTAAGTATTTAACAGTGAATCTGGGGGTTCTAATTTAAGGATATTTTTCATTCTGTTAAATGTTGTTTTAGTCTACTTCTGTAACTCTTCATTATATGCATTACAAATTCTCTTCAGAAAGCACAAGATGGGGTAAAAGTAGCTTTATGGTTTCCTGAGCACAGAAAACAAAGTTTATTCTTGTCTTATTATTTATTAATAATTATATTATGTTCCATACGAACAACTGTAAACCTACTTTTGCCACACCCTACGTTGTATCAATACAACTCTGTTTTTAAGAAATGTTGTACCATGAGGGGTATTTTTGCTACTTTTTATTGAGAAAATTTTCAAATTTACAGAAAAGTGGAGCACAGCATAACAAATCCTACATGCTCAGTACCTACACTGAACCATTTCTTAATATTTTGTATTATTTGCTCCATGTAAGGTTTTGATGAAGTAGTATAAATAATAGACATGATGATGTTTCTTCCCTATGCATTTCAGTATGCAGTCCCCCAAAATAATAAGGGCATTCTCCTCTATAATCACAAATCCATTATTACATCTACCAGAATTCACAAGGAATCCTTAATAAAAACTAATATCCAGTTTGTACTGAATTTTACATCTTAAAAATGTTGATTTCATGAAACCAGGATCCAAACAAGTGCCACATTTTGCTTTTCATTTGGTTCTTTTGTCTCTTAAGTCTCTTTTAATCTAGAAAAGTTCCTCTTCCTCTTCCCTCATTTTTCTTATGACAATGACTTATTGAAGAGATCAGGCCAATTGTCTTCTAGAATGTCCCACTTTCTATAACTGGTTGCTTCCTCTTTTAAACTGTGTGTCCTGTAAACTATAATTTAGGTTTAAGACTTCATTTATTCCTGTTATACATTTGTGGCAGGAATGCATGATGACAGTCTTTATTATAAAATGGGACGACAAAACCACAGATCTGCTACAGGGTAATATATGGAACAGAATTTTGATATGTTATTTCTTCAAGAGTCTATGGTGATAATAATAGGTAAAAAGTGGGAATGATTGCAAATGCTTTAATTCAATTTGGGCATTGCCTCTATCTTTTTGTAGTAAATAGAATTTCTGAGAATGTATGTGTATTTTCCAAGCATTGCAGTATACAATAGATCTCAATCTTATCTGCTCTCCTCTCTAACAAGTTGCCTCAAAGAAAAATATAAAAAAGGGAAAGAAAACAAAATTCCCATCAAGTATTATCTTCCCATGTGATCATTTATGACAGCTTGAGAATGAAATTGAGCCTAAACTGCCAACAGCTATATTTTCGTAAGTGAAGGCCCCACACTGATCGCCAGTGGTAAAACAGTACAATAAAAAAAGCAAAACAATGTGAACTGCCCACACAACACCAAGCAGCTTTTCCAGTTTGCTTTGTTTAGTTGCTCTTTCAGTGTTGTGGAAACAACTCTTCAGTTCTGGTTGAGAGGGTTCTTTTATTACAACACAATGCAATTTTTTCCATAGTGACTTGTGTATAAATAGTAGGCCATAGTCTTTTAAAGATATCTACCCGCACTCCAGATAAAGCATAAGTAATATCCAAGTGAGAAACAATTGTATGGCTTACCACACATGAAAGTCTGACTTGTTATGATAGGCAGCCTGGCTCTCATGGGGCACAATAGGGTTCCAAATGCATAGGAACCCTATTCATGGTGTTGATATTGTGACCTAACATGTATTGTTGATATTGTGTTGGTGTTGATATTGTGACCTAACACGTATTTCAAAATATTTTGTAACATACTAATTACTTGGGATATCAATAATACTAAAAAATTATAATAGTTAACATCAATCCAGGGGTTACTACACGATGGGCTATTTACTTAATACTTTGCAAGCATTATCTTACACCTCACCTAATCTTCAAAACAGAGAATGGTCATTGCCAGGAGCTGGGGGTGGGAGAATGGGAACATGTTGGCCAACAAGTACAAACTCTTTGTCATGACATAAATAAGTTCAGAGGACCTAACATGGAGTATGGTGACTATAGTTAGTAACACTCTGCACAGGTGGCGAACACAAGGCCCGTGGGCTGAATCCAGCCCTCCACCTTGTTTCATCCTGGCAGCAGCATTGAGCTCCTGCTTAACTGTTAAGGAGCAGTTACATTTATACAGTCCTCAAATTACATTTGACCTTTTGAAGGCAACCATGAGGCTGATGTGGCCCCCAGCAAAAATAAGTTTGACACCCCTGCTCTATTGTGTACTTGAAAGTTGCAAAGAGTAGACCTTAAGCATTTTCAACAAAAGTTAAATATAAAGTAAATATGTGAGATGACAAATGTGTTAATTTGATTGCGGTAAATATTTTATAATGTGTGTATATAATCCCATTGTACACTCGAAATCTGTACCTTTTTATTTGTGAATTATACCCCAATAGAGCTGAGGGAGGGGACAAGGATTTGAAGAGTTTAACTACATAGTCAAGCCAGTCTGAGTCTGACTCCAGAGACTGTGCTGTTCAAACCCCTCACAATTTCTCCCATAAGTGGTAGCATGGGGGGAGAAGGTATCAGCTATTGATTCTCCTAACGCCAAAAAGAGAACCATCCGCCTCCTTCAAATACCTACCTTATCTGACTTTGTCATCAATGGGTCATCATCCCCATGGCCAGGCACTTCAGATGGACAACATAAGTACACACTTCCAAGGCGGCATAACTGGGAAATTTCTCATCAGGTTCCAAACCAGAGTAGCCCAAAGTGAACAGGTTCTCTTGACAGAATCACCATGGAAGCTTATTTACAATTTCAGGCTGATCATCAGGTTAACCTGATTTCCACAGGTTAAATTCACTTGCCCCATCCCAACACTATTCAGAGTCAACACCTAAATTTAGTTACCACAAAGAAAGAAGAAAAAATTGGGGGATAATGAACCAAAGAAAAAAAAAGGTAACTTCTGTTTCCAGTAATGTGATGATTGAAATAACAAAATCCTTCACAGCTGTGGAAAACCCCGTAAGTTATAGATCAGGGGTGTCAAACTCATTTTCACCAGGGGCCACATCAGCCTTGTGGTTGCCTTCAAAGGGTCAAATGTAATTTTAACACTGTATAAACATAAATACTCCTTTACCGTTAAGCGAGAGCTTTGCACTACAGCCAGGTAGAACAAGGTGCCAGGCCACATACAACAAAGTGCAGGGCCAGATTCAGCCCGCAGGCCTCATGTTTGCCAACTGTGTTACAGATGAATCAAAACAAATAATTTCTAAAATACATACCCAAATTCAGAAAAAAAGTAAGAAAAAAATCCCAGAAGAAAAGAGAGAACACCACATATATCTGTGAATGTTTAGAGATGAGAGATGAGATCAGATGCCAATTTCAGTAACCAGAGAGCTTATATTTTGAGAAGCCATAAATGAATAGAAGATCTTGGGTCATCAGTAAGTGTGTGGTTGCAGTTGAGAATTCCATCTACACCAGAAGCTTGGGAATAAGGGAAAGCAAGATCTATCAACAAAGAGATGGCAATAAAATTTGTCTCTCAACTCTAAGTTAAAAACAAGTCCTCCCCGAGAACTCAAAATCACTCATGTGAGTCTTAGGTATGAATTTATACTTTTTGTGAATTAATACTTTTTATTAAAAGATATTCTAAGTCCAATTAAGATTTAGGACACTAAAGAAAATCCAGACAAAATAAAATTGTGTTTTTCTATGAGAAGAATAAAGAAAAGTGATATAAAACCACCTTCTAAATTCAAGAGATAAATAAGCTCTTCATGGGTTAGTAGAAAGCTATGACATCTTCTGTACCTTGGAGGTGCCTGAATATGATAAGATGGAAGAGCATGCCTACCCAAGAAAGAGAGACATTGAAGCGTTGAGAAGTGAGCAGACCCTTAAATGATAGTATATGCTGACAGGTGGATTTGAATCTGGAAGAGTCCCAAATGCAAATCAAAGCCTCGCGATTCCTCCATACACATCGCTAGTGCTTCACTTTGCACTTTGCCTAAAAGTAGCAGTGAAAGAGGGACTGAACATCTAAGAAATATTTCAGAAACCCATTCATTCCACAGGACTTATGTTCCAGGGCCCTACTGCAGTTTAATTCAAAATTAAAACAAATATAGCTGAGCCTACAGTTCAAATCTTCCAACTCAAACATTAATAAAATCAAAAAGTTGTCAAGAATGAAAGTTGGGCTATTTATAGGTGAAAGCCAGTATAATCAAAACCAGAGACCAGTCATCGCAAAATTCAAATCTAGGAGGACTCAGGAGGATCTAGGTAAAATCAGCTCTCAGACTACTTTCGAGTTCAAATATAAGACTTGTATTCCCTGTAAAACAAACAAAAAATATAATATTTCTTCCTCCATTGTTGCTTTACACACAAAGTCTGGAATTCAAAACAAAATTATGAGAGTTATAAGAATCAAGAAAATATAATCCCTAATACATATAGTCAACAGAAGCAAGCCCGTATAAGATGCCACTAAGTTAGAAGTCAAAGGCTTTACCAGTCAGTTAAAGACAAATACCATATGATCTTATTTATAAGAGGAATCTAATTTACAAAATAAACTAATGAGCAAAATAGAACCAGAGGCATGGATACATGGAACAGAATGACAGCAGCCAGAGGGGTGCGGGGAGGGTGGTAATGATAGAAAAAAAGGGAAAGGACTAGTCAAAGAACATGTATGAATGACCCATGGACATGGACAATGGCGTGGGGATTGACTGTAGGAGTGAGGAGTGGGCTGGGCAAAGGAGGGCTAAGGGGGAAAAATTGGGACAATTGTAATAGAAAAACAATTCAAAAAAGAAAAAACTTATTACAAAGCTATAGTAATTAAGACTTTGGTTCTGGCATAAGGACAAACTTATAGCTCAATGGGATAGAACTGAGTATTCAGACATAAATCTATTCACCTATAATCAATTGATTTTCCTCGAGACAGTTCAAAAGGAAAAAAAAAAACATTTTTCAACAAATGGTGCTAGAACTGGATATCCACACATAAAGACAAAAAGTTGGACCCCCCCATAGCACATATAAAAATTAACTCAAAATAGACTAGATGCCTCTATGTAAAAGTATAAAACAATACAAGAAAAAATAGATATGAATCTTCATGATCTTGTATTAGATAATGAATTCTAAAGCAAAAGAAACAAAAGAAAAATAATAAATTGAACTTCATCAACCTTAAAAATGTTTGTGCATCCAAGGACACTAACAAGAATGTGAAAAGACAAACCGCAAATAGGAGAAAATATTTGCAAATCATATACCTGATGAGTTTGCTATCCAGAGTAAAGAACTTTTAAAACTCTGTTATAGGAATTCTGGCCAAGATGGAGGCATAGGTAGAAATGCTGTACCTCCTCTCACAATCAAGATTAAGGTCAACAAATATTTATACACAATAACACAACCAGAACACAGAAAATTGAACTACAGAAGTCCGACAACCATTCAACCAGACCAGTGCCACCTGACCAAAAATAACTCAAACAGAAGAACAGCTCAGAGCCCCAGAGCCAATACTTTTAACTGACCAAGAGATAGCCAACCTATCGGATGCACAGTTCAAAACACTGGCGATCAGGATACTCACAGAATTGGTTGATTTTAGCCCCAAATTAGATGAACAAATGAAGGCTACACTAAGTAAAATGAAGGAAAATGCACAGGGAACCAATAGAGATGGGAAAAAAACTGGGACTCAAATCAATGGAGTGGACCAGAAAGAAGAAAGAAGCAACCAAACACAAAAGAATGAAGAAACAAGAATTCCAAAAATTGAAGAGAGGCTTAGGAACCTCCAGGACATCTTTAAACGTTCCAACATCCAAATTATAGGAGCACCAGAAGGGGAAGAGGAAGAGCAACAAGTGGAAAACTTATTTGAACAAATAATAAAGGAGAACTTCCCCAATCTGGCAAAGGAAATAGACTTCCAGGAAGTCCAGGAGGCTCAGAGAGTTCCAAAGAAGGTGGACCCAAGGAGGAACACACCAAGGCACATCATAGTTACATTAGCCAAGATTAAAATGAAGGAGCGAATTCTAGAAGCAGCAAGACATAAGGGGACAGTCACCTACAAAGGAGTTCCCATCAGACTGTCGGCTGATTTCTCAAAAGAGACCTTGCAGGCAAGAAGGGGCTGGAAAGAAGTATTCCAAGTCATGAAA